>JAZHYW010002315.1:27500-56734 GCA_037355805.1 Ixodes ricinus | reverse complement strand
TCTCGTGACGTGCGCTCTAGTGTCCAGCGCGCTACTATCGCAGCGCCCTCGTGTCGCGTGCTCAATCGGTCTTGCGCTCTCGTGACGTGCGCTCTAGTGTCCAGCGCGCTACTATCGCAGCGCCCTCGTGTCGCGTGCTCAATCGGTCTTGCGCTCTCGTGACGTGCGCTCTAGTGTCCAGCGCGCTACTATCGCAGCGCCCTCGTGTCGCGTGCTCAATCGGTCTTGCGCTCTCGTGACGTGCGCTCTAGTGTCCAGCGCGCTACTATCGCAGCGCCCTCGTGTCGCGTGCTCAATCGGTCTTGCGCTCTCGTGACGTGCGCTTCTAGTGTCCAGCGCCGCTACTATCGCAGCGCCCTCGTGTCGCGTGCTCAATCGGTCTTGCGCTCTCGTGACGTGCGCTCTAGTGTCCAGCGCGCTACTATCGCAGCGCCCTCGTGTCGCGTGCTCAATCGGTCTTGCGCTCTCGTGACGTGCGCTCTAGTGTCCAGCGCGCTACTATCGCAGCGCCCTCGTGTCGCGTGCTCAATCGGTCTTGCGCTCTCGTGACGTGCGCTCTAGTGTCCAGCGCGCTACTATCGCAGCGCCCTCGTGTCGCGTGCTCAATCGGTCTTGCGCTCTCGTGACGTGCGCTCTAGTGTCCAGCGCGCTACTATCGCAGCGCCCTCGTGTCGCGTGCTCAATCGGTCTTGCGCTCTCGTGACGTGCGCTCTAGTGTCCAGCGCGCTACTATCGCAGCGCCCTCGTGTCGCGTGCTCAATCGGTCTTGCGCTCTCGTGACGTGCGCTCTAGTGTCCAGCGCGCTACTATCGCAGCGCCCTCGTGTCGCGTGCTCAATCGGTCTTGCGCTCTCGTGACGTGCGCTCTAGTGTCCAGCGCGCTACTATCGCAGCGCCCTCGTGTCGCGTGCTCAATCGGTCTTGCGCTCTCGTGACGTGCGCTCTAGTGTCCAGCGCGCTACTATCGCAGCGCCCTCGTGTCGCGTGCTCAATCGGTCTTGCGCTCTCGTGACGTGCGCTCTAGTGTCCAGCGCGCTACTATCGCAGCGCCCTCGTGTCGCGTGCTCAATCGGTCTTGCGCTCTCGTGACGTGCGCTCTAGTGTCCAGCGCGCTACTATCGCAGCGCCCTCGTGTCGCGTGCTCAATCGGTCTTGCGCTCTCGTGACGTGCGCTCTAGTGTCCAGCGCGCTACTATCGCAGCGCCCTCGTGTCGCGTGCTCAATCGGTCTTGCGCTCTCGTGACGTGCGCTCTAGTGTCCAGCGCGCTACTATCGCAGCGCCCTCGTGTCGCGTGCTCAATCGGTCTTGCGCTCTCGTGACGTGCGCTCTAGTGTCCAGCGCGCTACTATCGCAGCGCCCTCGTGTCGCGTGCTCAATCGGTCTTGCGCTCTCGTGACGTGCGCTCTAGTGTCCAGCGCGCTACTATCGCAGCGCCCTCGTGTCGCGTGCTCAATCGGTCTTGCGCTCTCGTGACGTGCGCTCTAGTGTCCAGCGCGCTACTATCGCAGCGCCCTCGTGTCGCGTGCTCAATCGGTCTTGCGCTCTCGTGACGTGCGCTCTAGTGTCCAGCGCGCTACTATCGCAGCGCCCTCGTGTCGCGTGCTCAATCGGTCTTGCGCTCTCGTGACGTGCGCTCTAGTGTCCAGCGCGCTACTATCGCAGCGCCCTCGTGTCGCGTGCTCAATCGGTCTTGCGCTCTCGTGACGTGCGCTCTAGTGTCCAGCGCGCTACTATCGCAGCGCCCTCGTGTCGCGTGCTCAATCGGTCTTGCGCTCTCGTGACGTGCGCTCTAGTGTCCAGCGCGCTACTATCGCAGCGCCCTCGTGTCGCGTGCTCAATCGGTCTTGCGCTCTCGTGACGTGCGCTCTAGTGTCCAGCGCGCTACTATCGCAGCGCCCTCGTGTCGCGTGCTCAATCGGTCTTGCGCTCTCGTGACGTGCGCTCTAGTGTCCAGCGCGCTACTATCGCAGCGCCCTCGTGTCGCGTGCTCAATCGGTCTTGCGCTCTCGTGACGTGCGCTCTGGTGTCCAGCGCGCTACTATCGCAGCGCCCTCGTGTCGCGTGCTCAATCGGTCTTGCGCTCTCGTGACGTGCGCTCTAGTGTCCAGCGCGCTACTATCGCAGCGCCCTCGTGTCGCGTGCTCAATCGGTCTTGCGCTCTCGTGACGTGCGCTCTAGTGTCCAGCGCGCTACTATCGCAGCGCCCTCGTGTCGCGTGCTCAATCGGTCTTGCGCTCTCGTGACGTGCGCTCTAGTGTCCAACGCGCTCTGTCGCAGTCGCGCTCTATCAGCGCGTCATCGCAGCGCCCTCGTGTCGCGTGCTCAATCGGTCTTGCGCTCTCGTGACGTGCGCTCTAGTGTCCAGCGCGCTACTATCGCAGCGCCCTCGTGTCGCGTGCTCAATCGGTCTTGCGCTCTCGTGACGTGCGCTCTAGTGTCCAGCGCGCTACTATCGCAGCGCCCTCGTGTCGCGTGCTCAATCGGTCTTGCGCTCTCGTGACGTGCGCTCTAGTGTCCAGCGCGCTACTATCGCAGCGCCCTCGTGTCGCGTGCTCAATCGGTCTTGCGCTCTCGTGACGTGCGCTCTAGTGTCCAGCGCGCTACTATCGCAGCGCCCTCGTGTCGCGTGCTCAATCGGTCTTGCGCTCTCGTGACGTGCGCTCTAGTGTCCAGCGCGCTACTATCGCAGCGCCCTCGTGTCGCGTGCTCAATCGGTCTTGCGCTCTCGTGACGTGCGCTCTAGTGTCCAGCGCGCTACTATCGCAGCGCCCTCGTGTCGCGTGCTCAATCGGTCTTGCGCTCTCGTGACGTGCGCTCTAGTGTCCAGCGCGCTACTATCGCAGCGCCCTCGTGTCGCGTGCTCAATCGGTCTTGCGCTCTCGTGACGTGCGCTCTAGTGTCCAGCGCGCTACTATCGCAGCGCCCTCGTGTCGCGTGCTCAATCGGTCTTGCGCTCTCGTGACGTGCGCTCTAGTGTCCAGCGCGCTACTATCGCAGCGCCCTCGTGTCGCGTGCTCAATCGGTCTTGCGCTCTCGTGACGTGCGCTCTAGTGTCCAGCGCGCTACTATCGCAGCGCCCTCGTGTCGCGTGCTCAATCGGTCTTGCGCTCTCGTGACGTGCGCTCTAGTGTCCAGCGCGCTACTATCGCAGCGCCCTCGTGTCGCGTGCTCAATCGGTCTTGCGCTCTCGTGACGTGCGCTCTAGTGTCCAGCGCGCTACTATCGCAGCGCCCTCGTGTCGCGTGCTCAATCGGTCTTGCGCTCTCGTGACGTGCGCTCTAGTGTCCAGCGCGCTACTATCGCAGCGCCCTCGTGTCGCGTGCTCAATCGGTCTTGCGCTCTCGTGACGTGCGCTCTAGTGTCCAGCGCGCTACTATCGCAGCGCCCTCGTGTCGCGTGCTCAATCGGTCTTGCGCTCTCGTGACGTGCGCTCTAGTGTCCAGCGCGCTACTATCGCAGCGCCCTCGTGTCGCGTGCTCAATCGGTCTTGCGCTCTCGTGACGTGCGCTCTAGTGTCCAGCGCGCTACTATCGCAGCGCCCTCGTGTCGCGTGCTCAATCGGTCTTGCGCTCTCGTGACGTGCGCTCTAGTGTCCAGCGCGCTACTATCGCAGCGCCCTCGTGTCGCGTGCTCAATCGGTCTTGCGCTCTCGTGACGTGCGCTCTAGTGTCCAGCGCGCTACTATCGCAGCGCCCTCGTGTCGCGTGCTCAATCGGTCTTGCGCTCTCGTGACGTGCGCTCTAGTGTCCAGCGCGCTACTATCGCAGCGCCCTCGTGTCGCGTGCTCAATCGGTCTTGCGCTCTCGTGACGTGCGCTCTAGTGTCCAGCGCGCTACTATCGCAGCGCCCTCGTGTCGCGTGCTCAATCGGTCTTGCGCTCTCGTGACGTGCGCTCTAGTGTCCAGCGCGCTACTATCGCAGCGCCCTCGTGTCGCGTGCTCAATCGGTCTTGCGCTCTCGTGACGTGCGCTCTAGTGTCCAGCGCGCTACTATCGCAGCGCCCTCGTGTCGCGTGCTCAATCGGTCTTGCGCTCTCGTGACGTGCGCTCTAGTGTCCAGCGCGCTACTATCGCAGCGCCCTCGTGTCGCGTGCTCAATCGGTCTTGCGCTCTCGTGACGTGCGCTCTAGTGTCCAGCGCGCTACTATCGCAGCGCCCTCGTGTCGCGTGCTCAATCGGTCTTGCGCTCTCGTGACGTGCGCTCTAGTGTCCAGCGCGCTACTATCGCAGCGCCCTCGTGTCGCGTGCTCAATCGGTCTTGCGCTCTCGTGACGTGCGCTCTAGTGTCCAGCGCGCTACTATCGCAGCGCCCTCGTGTCGCGTGCTCAATCGGTCTTGCGCTCTCGTGACGTGCGCTCTAGTGTCCAGCGCGCTACTATCGCAGCGCCCTCGTGTCGCGTGCTCAATCGGTCTTGCGCTCTCGTGACGTGCGCTCTAGTGTCCAGCGCGCTACTATCGCAGCGCCCTCGTGTCGCGTGCTCAATCGGTCTTGCGCTCTCGTGACGTGCGCTCTAGTGTCCAGCGCGCTACTATCGCAGCGCCCTCGTGTCGCGTGCTCAATCGGTCTTGCGCTCTCGTGACGTGCGCTCTAGTGTCCAGCGCGCTACTATCGCAGCGCCCTCGTGTCGCGTGCTCAATCGGTCTTGCGCTCTCGTGACGTGCGCTCTAGTGTCCAGCGCGCTACTATCGCAGCGCCCTCGTGTCGCGTGCTCAATCGGTCTTGCGCTCTCGTGACGTGCGCTCTAGTGTCCAGCGCGCTACTATCGCAGCGCCCTCGTGTCGCGTGCTCAATCGGTCTTGCGCTCTCGTGACGTGCGCTCTAGTGTCCAGCGCGCTACTATCGCAGCGCCCTCGTGTCGCGTGCTCAATCGGTCTTGCGCTCTCGTGACGTGCGCTCTAGTGTCCAGCGCGCTACTATCGCAGCGCCCTCGTGTCGCGTGCTCAATCGGTCTTGCGCTCTCGTGACGTGCGCTCTAGTGTCCAGCGCGCTACTATCGCAGCGCCCTCGTGTCGCGTGCTCAATCGGTCTTGCGCTCTCGTGACGTGCGCTCTAGTGTCCAGCGCGCTACTATCGCAGCGCCCTCGTGTCGCGTGCTCAATCGGTCTTGCGCTCTCGTGACGTGCGCTCTAGTGTCCAGCGCGCTACTATCGCAGCGCCCTCGTGTCGCGTGCTCAATCGGTCTTGCGCTCTCGTGACGTGCGCTCTAGTGTCCAGCGCGCTACTATCGCAGCGCCCTCGTGTCGCGTGCTCAATCGGTCTTGCGCTCTCGTGACGTGCGCTCTAGTGTCCAGCGCGCTACTATCGCAGCGCCCTCGTGTCGCGTGCTCAATCGGTCTTGCGCTCTCGTGACGTGCGCTCTAGTGTCCAGCGCGCTACTATCGCAGCGCCCTCGTGTCGCGTGCTCAATCGGTCTTGCGCTCTCGTGACGTGCGCTCTAGTGTCCAGCGCGCTACTATCGCAGCGCCCTCGTGTCGCGTGCTCAATCGGTCTTGCGCTCTCGTGACGTGCGCTCTAGTGTCCAGCGCGCTACTATCGCAGCGCCCTCGTGTCGCGTGCTCAATCGGTCTTGCGCTCTCGTGACGTGCGCTCTAGTGTCCAGCGCGCTACTATCGCAGCGCCCTCGTGTCGCGTGCTCAATCGGTCTTGCGCTCTCGTGACGTGCGCTCTAGTGTCCAGCGCGCTACTATCGCAGCGCCCTCGTGTCGCGTGCTCAATCGGTCTTGCGCTCTCGTGACGTGCGCTCTAGTGTCCAGCGCGCTACTATCGCAGCGCCCTCGTGTCGCGTGCTCAATCGGTCTTGCGCTCTCGTGACGTGCGCTCTAGTGTCCAGCGCGCTACTATCGCAGCGCCCTCGTGTCGCGTGCTCAATCGGTCTTGCGCTCTCGTGACGTGCGCTCTAGTGTCCAGCGCGCTACTATCGCAGCGCCCTCGTGTCGCGTGCTCAATCGGTCTTGCGCTCTCGTGACGTGCGCTCTGGTGTCCAGCGCGCTACTATCGCAGCGCCCTCGTGTCGCGTGCTCAATCGGTCTTGCGCTCTCGTGACGTGCGCTCTAGTGTCCAGCGCGCTACTATCGCAGCGCCCTCGTGTCGCGTGCTCAATCGGTCTTGCGCTCTCGTGACGTGCGCTCTAGTGTCCAGCGCGCTACTATCGCAGCGCCCTCGTGTCGCGTGCTCAATCGGTCTTGCGCTCTCGTGACGTGCGCTCTAGTGTCCAGCGCGCTACTATCGCAGCGCCCTCGTGTCGCGTGCTCAATCGGTCTTGCGCTCTCGTGACGTGCGCTCTAGTGTCCAGCGCGCTACTATCGCAGCGCCCTCGTGTCGCGTGCTCAATCGGTCTTGCGCTCTCGTGACGTGCGCTCTGAGTGTCCAGCGCGCTACTATCGCAGCGCGCCTCAGTGTCGCGTGCTCAATCGGTCTTGCGCTCTCGTGACGTGCGCTCTAGTGTCCAGCGCGCTACTATCGCAGCGCCCTCGTGTCGCGTGCTCAATCGGTCTTGCGCTCTCGTGACGTGCGCTCTAGTGTCCAGCGCGCTACTATCGCAGCGCCCTCGTGTCGCGTGCTCAATCGGTCTTGCGCTCTCGTGACGTGCGCTCTAGTGTCCAGCGCGCTACTATCGCAGCGCCCTCGTGTCGCGTGCTCAATCGGTCTTGCGCTCTCGTGACGTGCGCTCTAGTGTCCAGCGCGCTACTATCGCAGCGCCCTCGTGTCGCGTGCTCAATCGGTCTTGCGCTCTCGTGACGTGCGCTCTAGTGTCCAGCGCGCTACTATCGCAGCGCCCTCGTGTCGCGTGCTCAATCGGTCTTGCGCTCTCGTGACGTGCGCTCTAGTGTCCAGCGCGCTACTATCGCAGCGCCCTCGTGTCGCGTGCTCAATCGGTCTTGCGCTCTCGTGACGTGCGCTCTAGTGTCCAGCGCGCTACTATCGCAGCGCCCTCGTGTCGCGTGCTCAATCGGTCTTGCGCTCTGCGTGACGTGCGCTCTCGTGACGTGCGCTCCAGTCAGCGCTACTATCGCAGCGCCCTCGTGTCGCGTGCTCAATCGGTCTTGCGCTCTCGTGACGTGCGCTCTAGTGTCCAGCGCGCTACTATCGCAGCGCCCTCGTGTCGCGTGCTCAATCGGTCTTGCGCTCTCGTGACGTGCGCTCTAGTGTCCAGCGCGCTACTATCGCAGCGCCCTCGTGTCGCGTGCTCAATCGGTCTTGCGCTCTCGTGACGTGCGCTCTAGTGTCCAGCGCGCTACTATCGCAGCGCCCTCGTGTCGCGTGCTCAATCGGTCTTGCGCTCTCGTGACGTGCGCTCTAGTGTCCAGCGCGCTACTATCGCAGCGCCCTCGTGTCGCGTGCTCAATCGGTCTTGCGCTCTCGTGACGTGCGCTCTAGTGTCCAGCGCGCTACTATCGCAGCGCCCTCGTGTCGCGTGCTCAATCGGTCTTGCGCTCTCGTGACGTGCGCTCTAGTGTCCAGCGCGCTACTATCGCAGCGCCCTCGTGTCGCGTGCTCAATCGGTCTTGCGCTCTCGTGACGTGCGCTCTAGTGTCCAGCGCGCTACTATCGCAGCGCCCTCGTGTCGCGTGCTCAATCGGTCTTGCGCTCTCGTGACGTGCGCTCTAGTGTCCAGCGCGCTACTATCGCAGCGCCCTCGTGTCGCGTGCTCAATCGGTCTTGCGCTCTCGTGACGTGCGCTCTAGTGTCCAGCGCGCTACTATCGCAGCGCCCTCGTGTCGCGTGCTCAATCGGTCTTGCGCTCTCGTGACGTGCGCTCTAGTGTCCAGCGCGCTACTATCGCAGCGCCCTCGTGTCGCGTGCTCAATCGGTCTTGCGCTCTCGTGACGTGCGCTCTAGTGTCCAGCGCGCTACTATCGCAGCGCCCTCGTGTCGCGTGCTCAATCGGTCTTGCGCTCTCGTGACGTGCGCTCTAGTGTCCAGCGCGCTACTATCGCAGCGCCCTCGTGTCGCGTGCTCAATCGGTCTTGCGCTCTCGTGACGTGCGCTCTAGTGTCCAGCGCGCTACTATCGCAGCGCCCTCGTGTCGCGTGCTCAATCGGTCTTGCGCTCTCGTGACGTGCGCTCTAGTGTCCAGCGCGCTACTATCGCAGCGCCCTCGTGTCGCGTGCTCAATCGGTCTTGCGCTCTCGTGACGTGCGCTCTAGTGTCCAGCGCGCTACTATCGCAGCGCCCTCGTGTCGCGTGCTCAATCGGTCTTGCGCTCTCGTGACGTGCGCTCTAGTGTCCAGCGCGCTACTATCGCAGCGCCCTCGTGTCGCGTGCTCAATCGGTCTTGCGCTCTTCGTGACGTGCGCTCTGGTGTCCAGCGCGCTACTATCGCAGCGCCCTCGTGTCGCGTGCTCAATCGGTCTTGCGCTCTCGTGACGTGCGCTCTAGTGTCCAGCGCGCTACTATCGCAGCGCCCTCGTGTCGCGTGCTCAATCGGTCTTGCGCTCTCGTGACGTGCGCTCTAGTGTCCAGCGCGCTACTATCGCAGCGCCCTCGTGTCGCGTGCTCAATCGGTCTTGCGCTCTCGTGACGTGCGCTCTAGTGTCCAGCGCGCTACTATCGCAGCGCCCTCGTGTCGCGTGCTCAATCGGTCTTGCGCTCTCGTGACGTGCGCTCTAGTGTCCAGCGCGCTACTATCGCAGCGCCCTCGTGTCGCGTGCTCAATCGGTCTTGCGCTCTCGTGACGTGCGCTCTAGTGTCCAGCGCGCTACTATCGCAGCGCCCTCGTGTCGCGTGCTCAATCGGTCTTGCGCTCTCGTGACGTGCGCTCTAGTGTCCAGCGCGCTACTATCGCAGCGCCCTCGTGTCGCGTGCTCAATCGGTCTTGCGCTCTCGTGACGTGCGCTCTAGTGTCCAGCGCGCTACTATCGCAGCGCCCTCGTGTCGCGTGCTCAATCGGTCTTGCGCTCTCGTGACGTGCGCTCTAGTGTCCAGCGCGCTACTATCGCAGCGCCCTCGTGTCGCGTGCTCAATCGGTCTTGCGCTCTCGTGACGTGCGCTCTAGTGTCCAGCGCGCTACTATCGCAGCGCCCTCGTGTCGCGTGCTCAATCGGTCTTGCGCTCTCGTGACGTGCGCTCTAGTGTCCAGCGCGCTACTATCGCAGCGCCCTCGTGTCGCGTGCTCAATCGGTCTTGCGCTCTCGTGACGTGCGCTCTAGTGTCCAGCGCGCTACTATCGCAGCGCCCTCGTGTCGCGTGCTCAATCGGTCTTGCGCTCTCGTGACGTGCGCTCTAGTGTCCAGCGCGCTACTATCGCAGCGCCCTCGTGTCGCGTGCTCAATCGGTCTTGCGCTCTCGTGACGTGCGCTCTAGTGTCCAGCGCGCTACTATCGCAGCGCCCTCGTGTCGCGTGCTCAATCGGTCTTGCGCTCTCGTGACGTGCGCTCTAGTGTCCAGCGCGCTACTATCGCAGCGCCCTCGTGTCGCGTGCTCAATCGGTCTTGCGCTCTCGTGACGTGCGCTCTAGTGTCCAGCGCGCTACTATCGCAGCGCCCTCGTGTCGCGTGCTCAATCGGTCTTGCGCTCTCGTGACGTGCGCTCTGGTGTCCAGCGCGCTACTATCGCAGCGCCCTCGTGTCGCGTGCTCAATCGGTCTTGCGCTCTCGTGACGTGCGCTCTAGTGTCCAGCGCGCTACTATCGCAGCGCCCTCGTGTCGCGTGCTCAATCGGTCTTGCGCTCTCGTGACGTGCGCTCTAGTGTCCAGCGCGCTACTATCGCAGCGCCCTCGTGTCGCGTGCTCAATCGGTCTTGCGCTCTCGTGACGTGCGCTCTAGTGTCCAGCGCGCTACTATCGCAGCGCCCTCGTGTCGCGTGCTCAATCGGTCTTGCGCTCTCGTGACGTGCGCTCTAGTGTCCAGCGCGCTACTATCGCAGCGCCCTCGTGTCGCGTGCTCAATCGGTCTTGCGCTCTCGTGACGTGCGCTCTAGTGTCCAGCGCGCTACTATCGCAGCGCCCTCGTGTCGCGTGCTCAATCGGTCTTGCGCTCTCGTGACGTGCGCTCTAGTGTCCAGCGCGCTACTATCGCAGCGCCCTCGTGTCGCGTGCTCAATCGGTCTTGCGCTCTCGTGACGTGCGCTCTAGTGTCCAGCGCGCTACTATCGCAGCGCCCTCGTGTCGCGTGCTCAATCGGTCTTGCGCTCTCGTGACGTGCGCTCTAGTGTCCAGCGCGCTACTATCGCAGCGCCCTCGTGTCGCGTGCTCAATCGGTCTTGCGCTCTCGTGACGTGCGCTCTAGTGTCCAGCGCGCTACTATCGCAGCGCCCTCGTGTCGCGTGCTCAATCGGTCTTGCGCTCTCGTGACGTGCGCTCTAGTGTCCAGCGCGCTACTATCGCAGCGCCCTCGTGTCGCGTGCTCAATCGGTCTTGCGCTCTCGTGACGTGCGCTCTAGTGTCCAGCGCGCTACTATCGCAGCGCCCTCGTGTCGCGTGCTCAATCGGTCTTGCGCTCTCGTGACGTGCGCTCTAGTGTCCAGCGCGCTACTATCGCAGCGCCCTCGTGTCGCGTGCTCAATCGGTCTTGCGCTCTCGTGACGTGCGCTCTAGTGTCCAGCGCGCTACTATCGCAGCGCCCTCGTGTCGCGTGCTCAATCGGTCTTGCGCTCTCGTGACGTGCGCTCTAGTGTCCAGCGCGCTACTATCGCAGCGCCCTCGTGTCGCGTGCTCAATCGGTCTTGCGCTCTCGTGACGTGCGCTCTAGTGTCCAGCGCGCTACTATCGCAGCGCCCTCGTGTCGCGTGCTCAATCGGTCTTGCGCTCTCGTGACGTGCGCTCTAGTGTCCAGCGCGCTACTATCGCAGCGCCCTCGTGTCGCGTGCTCAATCGGTCTTGCGCTCTCGTGACGTGCGCTCTAGTGTCCAGCGCGCTACTATCGCAGCGCCCTCGTGTCGCGTGCTCAATCGGTCTTGCGCTCTCGTGACGTGCGCTCTAGTGTCCAGCGCGCTACTATCGCAGCGCCCTCGTGTCGCGTGCTCAATCGGTCTTGCGCTCTCGTGACGTGCGCTCTAGTGTCCAGCGCGCTACTATCGCAGCGCCCTCGTGTCGCGTGCTCAATCGGTCTTGCGCTCTCGTGACGTGCGCTCTAGTGTCCAGCGCGCTACTATCGCAGCGCCCTCGTGTCGCGTGCTCAATCGGTCTTGCGCTCTCGTGACGTGCGCTCTAGTGTCCAGCGCGCTACTATCGCAGCGCCCTCGTGTCGCGTGCTCAATCGGTCTTGCGCTCTCGTGACGTGCGCTCTAGTGTCCAGCGCGCTACTATCGCAGCGCCCTCGTGTCGCGTGCTCAATCGGTCTTGCGCTCTCGTGACGTGCGCTCTAGTGTCCAGCGCGCTACTATCGCAGCGCCCTCGTGTCGCGTGCTCAATCGGTCTTGCGCTCTCGTGACGTGCGCTCTAGTGTCCAGCGCGCTACTATCGCAGCGCCCTCGTGTCGCGTGCTCAATCGGTCTTGCGCTCTCGTGACGTGCGCTCTAGTGTCCAGCGCGCTACTATCGCAGCGCCCTCGTGTCGCGTGCTCAATCGGTCTTGCGCTCTCGTGACGTGCGCTCTAGTGTCCAGCGCGCTACTATCGCAGCGCCCTCGTGTCGCGTGCTCAATCGGTCTTGCGCTCTCGTGACGTGCGCTCTAGTGTCCAGCGCGCTACTATCGCAGCGCCCTCGTGTCGCGTGCTCAATCGGTCTTGCGCTCTCGTGACGTGCGCTCTAGTGTCCAGCGCGCTACTATCGCAGCGCCCTCGTGTCGCGTGCTCAATCGGTCTTGCGCTCTCGTGACGTGCGCTCTAGTGTCCAGCGCGCTACTATCGCAGCGCCCTCGTGTCGCGTGCTCAATCGGTCTTGCGCTCTCGTGACGTGCGCTCTAGTGTCCAGCGCGCTACTATCGCAGCGCCCTCGTGTCGCGTGCTCAATCGGTCTTGCGCTCTCGTGACGTGCGCTCTAGTGTCCAGCGCGCTACTATCGCAGCGCCCTCGTGTCGCGTGCTCAATCGGTCTTGCGCTCTCGTGACGTGCGCTCTAGTGTCCAGCGCGCTACTATCGCAGCGCCCTCGTGTCGCGTGCTCAATCGGTCTTGCGCTCTCGTGACGTGCGCTCTAGTGTCCAGCGCGCTACTATCGCAGCGCCCTCGTGTCGCGTGCTCAATCGGTCTTGCGCTCTCGTGACGTGCGCTCTAGTGTCCAGCGCGCTACTATCGCAGCGCCCTCGTGTCGCGTGCTCAATCGGTCTTGCGCTCTCGTGACGTGCGCTCTAGTGTCCAGCGCGCTACTATCGCAGCGCCCTCGTGTCGCGTGCTCAATCGGTCTTGCGCTCTCGTGACGTGCGCTCTAGTGTCCAGCGCGCTACTATCGCAGCGCCCTCGTGTCGCGTGCTCAATCGGTCTTGCGCTCTCGTGACGTGCGCTCTAGTGTCCAGCGCGCTACTATCGCAGCGCCCTCGTGTCGCGTGCTCAATCGGTCTTGCGCTCTCGTGACGTGCGCTCTAGTGTCCAGCGCGCTACTATCGCAGCGCCCTCGTGTCGCGTGCTCAATCGGTCTTGCGCTCTCGTGACGTGCGCTCTAGTGTCCAGCGCGCTACTATCGCAGCGCCCTCGTGTCGCGTGCTCAATCGGTCTTGCGCTCTCGTGACGTGCGCTCTAGTGTCCAGCGCGCTACTATCGCAGCGCCCTCGTGTCGCGTGCTCAATCGGTCTTGCGCTCTCGTGACGTGCGCTCTAGTGTCCAGCGCGCTACTATCGCAGCGCCCTCGTGTCGCGTGCTCAATCGGTCTTGCGCTCTCGTGACGTGCGCTCTAGTGTCCAGCGCGCTACTATCGCAGCGCCCTCGTGTCGCGTGCTCAATCGGTCTTGCGCTCTCGTGACGTGCGCTCTAGTGTCCAGCGCGCTACTATCGCAGCGCCCTCGTGTCGCGTGCTCAATCGGTCTTGCGCTCTCGTGACGTGCGCTCTAGTGTCCAGCGCGCTACTATCGCAGCGCCCTCGTGTCGCGTGCTCAATCGGTCTTGCGCTCTCGTGACGTGCGCTCTAGTGTCCAGCGCGCTACTATCGCAGCGCCCTCGTGTCGCGTGCTCAATCGGTCTTGCGCTCTCGTGACGTGCGCTCTAGTGTCCAGCGCGCTACTATCGCAGCGCCCTCGTGTCGCGTGCTCAATCGGTCTTGCGCTCTCGTGACGTGCGCTCTAGTGTCCAGCGCGCTACTATCGCAGCGCCCTCGTGTCGCGTGCTCAATCGGTCTTGCGCTCTCGTGACGTGCGCTCTAGTGTCCAGCGCGCTACTATCGCAGCGCCCTCGTGTCGCGTGCTCAATCGGTCTTGCGCTCTCGTGACGTGCGCTCTAGTGTCCAGCGCGCTACTATCGCAGCGCCCTCGTGTCGCGTGCTCAATCGGTCTTGCGCTCTCGTGACGTGCGCTCTAGTGTCCAGCGCGCTACTATCGCAGCGCCCTCGTGTCGCGTGCTCAATCGGTCTTGCGCTCTCGTGACGTGCGCTCTAGTGTCCAGCGCGCTACTATCGCAGCGCCCTCGTGTCGCGTGCTCAATCGGTCTTGCGCTCTCGTGACGTGCGCTCTAGTGTCCAGCGCGCTACTATCGCAGCGCCCTCGTGTCGCGTGCTCAATCGGTCTTGCGCTCTCGTGACGTGCGCTCTAGTGTCCAGCGCGCTACTATCGCAGCGCCCTCGTGTCGCGTGCTCAATCGGTCTTGCGCTCTCGTGACGTGCGCTCTAGTGTCCAGCGCGCTACTATCGCAGCGCCCTCGTGTCGCGTGCTCAATCGGTCTTGCGCTCTCGTGACGTGCGCTCTAGTGTCCAGCGCGCTACTATCGCAGCGCCCTCGTGTCGCGTGCTCAATCGGTCTTGCGCTCTCGTGACGTGCGCTCTAGTGTCCAGCGCGCTACTATCGCAGCGCCCTCGTGTCGCGTGCTCAATCGGTCTTGCGCTCTCGTGACGTGCGCTCTAGTGTCCAGCGCGCTACTATCGCAGCGCCCTCGTGTCGCGTGCTCAATCGGTCTTGCGCTCTCGTGACGTGCGCTCTAGTGTCCAGCGCGCTACTATCGCAGCGCCCTCGTGTCGCGTGCTCAATCGGTCTTGCGCTCTCGTGACGTGCGCTCTAGTGTCCAGCGCGCTACTATCGCAGCGCCCTCGTGTCGCGTGCTCAATCGGTCTTGCGCTCTCGTGACGTGCGCTCTAGTGTCCAGCGCGCTACTATCGCAGCGCCCTCGTGTCGCGTGCTCAATCGGTCTTGCGCTCTCGTGACGTGCGCTCTAGTGTCCAGCGCGCTACTATCGCAGCGCCCTCGTGTCGCGTGCTCAATCGGTCTTGCGCTCTCGTGACGTGCGCTCTAGTGTCCAGCGCGCTACTATCGCAGCGCCCTCGTGTCGCGTGCTCAATCGGTCTTGCGCTCTCGTGACGTGCGCTCTAGTGTCCAGCGCGCTACTATCGCAGCGCCCTCGTGTCGCGTGCTCAATCGGTCTTGCGCTCTCGTGACGTGCGCTCTAGTGTCCAGCGCGCTACTATCGCAGCGCCCTCGTGTCGCGTGCTCAATCGGTCTTGCGCTCTCGTGACGTGCGCTCTAGTGTCCAGCGCGCTACTATCGCAGCGCCCTCGTGTCGCGTGCTCAATCGGTCTTGCGCTCTCGTGACGTGCGCTCTAGTGTCCAGCGCGCTACTATCGCAGCGCCCTCGTGTCGCGTGCTCAATCGGTCTTGCGCTCTCGTGACGTGCGCTCTAGTGTCCAGCGCGCTACTATCGCAGCGCCCTCGTGTCGCGTGCTCAATCGGTCTTGCGCTCTCGTGACGTGCGCTCTAGTGTCCAGCGCGCTACTATCGCAGCGCCCTCGTGTCGCGTGCTCAATCGGTCTTGCGCTCTCGTGACGTGCGCTCTAGTGTCCAGCGCGCTACTATCGCAGCGCCCTCGTGTCGCGTGCTCAATCGGTCTTGCGCTCTCGTGACGTGCGCTCTAGTGTCCAGCGCGCTACTATCGCAGCGCCCTCGTGTCGCGTGCTCAATCGGTCTTGCGCTCTCGTGACGTGCGCTCTAGTGTCCAGCGCGCTACTATCGCAGCGCCCTCGTGTCGCGTGCTCAATCGGTCTTGCGCTCTCGTGACGTGCGCTCTAGTGTCCAGCGCGCTACTATCGCAGCGCCCTCGTGTCGCGTGCTCAATCGGTCTTGCGCTCTCGTGACGTGCGCTCTAGTGTCCAGCGCGCTACTATCGCAGCGCCCTCGTGTCGCGTGCTCAATCGGTCTTGCGCTCTCGTGACGTGCGCTCTAGTGTCCAGCGCGCTACTATCGCAGCGCCCTCGTGTCGCGTGCTCAATCGGTCTTGCGCTCTCGTGACGTGCGCTCTAGTGTCCAGCGCGCTACTATCGCAGCGCCCTCGTGTCGCGTGCTCAATCGGTCTTGCGCTCTCGTGACGTGCGCTCTAGTGTCCAGCGCGCTACTATCGCAGCGCCCTCGTGTCGCGTGCTCAATCGGTCTTGCGCTCTCGTGACGTGCGCTCTAGTGTCCAGCGCGCTACTATCGCAGCGCCCTCGTGTCGCGTGCTCAATCGGTCTTGCGCTCTCGTGACGTGCGCTCTAGTGTCCAGCGCGCTACTATCGCAGCGCCCTCGTGTCGCGTGCTCAATCGGTCTTGCGCTCTCGTGACGTGCGCTCTAGTGTCCAGCGCGCTACTATCGCAGCGCCCTCGTGTCGCGTGCTCAATCGGTCTTGCGCTCTCGTGACGTGCGCTCTAGTGTCCAGCGCGCTACTATCGCAGCGCCCTCGTGTCGCGTGCTCAATCGGTCTTGCGCTCTCGTGACGTGCGCTCTAGTGTCCAGCGCGCTACTATCGCAGCGCCCTCGTGTCGCGTGCTCAATCGGTCTTGCGCTCTCGTGACGTGCGCTCTAGTGTCCAGCGCGCTACTATCGCAGCGCCCTCGTGTCGCGTGCTCAATCGGTCTTGCGCTCTCGTGACGTGCGCTCTAGTGTCCAGCGCGCTACTATCGCAGCGCCCTCGTGTCGCGTGCTCAATCGGTCTTGCGCTCTCGTGACGTGCGCTCTAGTGTCCAGCGCGCTACTATCGCAGCGCCCTCGTGTCGCGTGCTCAATCGGTCTTGCGCTCTCGTGACGTGCGCTCTAGTGTCCAGCGCGCTACTATCGCAGCGCCCTCGTGTCGCGTGCTCAATCGGTCTTGCGCTCTCGTGACGTGCGCTCTAGTGTCCAGCGCGCTACTATCGCAGCGCCCTCGTGTCGCGTGCTCAATCGGTCTTGCGCTCTCGTGACGTGCGCTCTAGTGTCCAGCGCGCTACTATCGCAGCGCCCTCGTGTCGCGTGCTCAATCGGTCTTGCGCTCTCGTGACGTGCGCTCTAGTGTCCAGCGCGCTACTATCGCAGCGCCCTCGTGTCGCGTGCTCAATCGGTCTTGCGCTCTCGTGACGTGCGCTCTAGTGTCCAGCGCGCTACTATCGCAGCGCCCTCGTGTCGCGTGCTCAATCGGTCTTGCGCTCTCGTGACGTGCGCTCTAGTGTCCAGCGCGCTACTATCGCAGCGCCCTCGTGTCGCGTGCTCAATCGGTCTTGCGCTCTCGTGACGTGCGCTCTAGTGTCCAGCGCGCTACTATCGCAGCGCCCTCGTGTCGCGTGCTCAATCGGTCTTGCGCTCTCGTGACGTGCGCTCTAGTGTCCAGCGCGCTACTATCGCAGCGCCCTCGTGTCGCGTGCTCAATCGGTCTTGCGCTCTCGTGACGTGCGCTCTAGTGTCCAGCGCGCTACTATCGCAGCGCCCTCGTGTCGCGTGCTCAATCGGTCTTGCGCTCTCGTGACGTGCGCTCTAGTGTCCAGCGCGCTACTATCGCAGCGCCCTCGTGTCGCGTGCTCAATCGGTCTTGCGCTCTCGTGACGTGCGCTCTAGTGTCCAGCGCGCTACTATCGCAGCGCCCTCGTGTCGCGTGCTCAATCGGTCTTGCGCTCTCGTGACGTGCGCTCTAGTGTCCAGCGCGCTACTATCGCAGCGCCCTCGTGTCGCGTGCTCAATCGGTCTTGCGCTCTCGTGACGTGCGCTCTAGTGTCCAGCGCGCTACTATCGCAGCGCCCTCGTGTCGCGTGCTCAATCGGTCTTGCGCTCTCGTGACGTGCGCTCTAGTGTCCAGCGCGCTACTATCGCAGCGCCCTCGTGTCGCGTGCTCAATCGGTCTTGCGCTCTCGTGACGTGCGCTCTAGTGTCCAGCGCGCTACTATCGCAGCGCCCTCGTGTCGCGTGCTCAATCGGTCTTGCGCTCTCGTGACGTGCGCTCTAGTGTCCAGCGCGCTACTATCGCAGCGCCCTCGTGTCGCGTGCTCAATCGGTCTTGCGCTCTCGTGACGTGCGCTCTAGTGTCCAGCGCGCTACTATCGCAGCGCCCTCGTGTCGCGTGCTCAATCGGTCTTGCGCTCTCGTGACGTGCGCTCTAGTGTCCAGCGCGCTACTATCGCAGCGCCCTCGTGTCGCGTGCTCAATCGGTCTTGCGCTCTCGTGACGTGCGCTCTAGTGTCCAGCGCGCTACTATCGCAGCGCCCTCGTGTCGCGTGCTCAATCGGTCTTGCGCTCTCGTGACGTGCGCTCTAGTGTCCAGCGCGCTACTATCGCAGCGCCCTCGTGTCGCGTGCTCAATCGGTCTTGCGCTCTCGTGACGTGCGCTCTAGTGTCCAGCGCGCTACTATCGCAGCGCCCTCGTGTCGCGTGCTCAATCGGTCTTGCGCTCTCGTGACGTGCGCTCTAGTGTCCAGCGCGCTACTATCGCAGCGCCCTCGTGTCGCGTGCTCAATCGGTCTTGCGCTCTCGTGACGTGCGCTCTAGTGTCCAGCGCGCTACTATCGCAGCGCCCTCGTGTCGCGTGCTCAATCGGTCTTGCGCTCTCGTGACGTGCGCTCTAGTGTCCAGCGCGCTACTATCGCAGCGCCCTCGTGTCGCGTGCTCAATCGGTCTTGCGCTCTCGTGACGTGCGCTCTAGTGTCCAGCGCGCTACTATCGCAGCGCCCTCGTGTCGCGTGCTCAATCGGTCTTGCGCTCTCGTGACGTGCGCTCTAGTGTCCAGCGCGCTACTATCGCAGCGCCCTCGTGTCGCGTGCTCAATCGGTCTTGCGCTCTCGTGACGTGCGCTCTAGTGTCCAGCGCGCTACTATCGCAGCGCCCTCGTGTCGCGTGCTCAATCGGTCTTGCGCTCTCGTGACGTGCGCTCTAGTGTCCAGCGCGCTACTATCGCAGCGCCCTCGTGTCGCGTGCTCAATCGGTCTTGCGCTCTCGTGACGTGCGCTCTAGTGTCCAGCGCGCTACTATCGCAGCGCCCTCGTGTCGCGTGCTCAATCGGTCTTGCGCTCTCGTGACGTGCGCTCTAGTGTCCAGCGCGCTACTATCGCAGCGCCCTCGTGTCGCGTGCTCAATCGGTCTTGCGCTCTCGTGACGTGCGCTCTAGTGTCCAGCGCGCTACTATCGCAGCGCCCTCGTGTCGCGTGCTCAATCGGTCTTGCGCTCTCGTGACGTGCGCTCTAGTGTCCAGCGCGCTACTATCGCAGCGCCCTCGTGTCGCGTGCTCAATCGGTCTTGCGCTCTCGTGACGTGCGCTCTAGTGTCCAGCGCGCTACTATCGCAGCGCCCTCGTGTCGCGTGCTCAATCGGTCTTGCGCTCTCGTGACGTGCGCTCTAGTGTCCAGCGCGCTACTATCGCAGCGCCCTCGTGTCGCGTGCTCAATCGGTCTTGCGCTCTCGTGACGTGCGCTCTAGTGTCCAGCGCGCTACTATCGCAGCGCCCTCGTGTCGCGTGCTCAATCGGTCTTGCGCTCTCGTGACGTGCGCTCTAGTGTCCAGCGCGCTACTATCGCAGCGCCCTCGTGTCGCGTGCTCAATCGGTCTTGCGCTCTCGTGACGTGCGCTCTAGTGTCCAGCGCGCTACTATCGCAGCGCCCTCGTGTCGCGTGCTCAATCGGTCTTGCGCTCTCGTGACGTGCGCTCTAGTGTCCAGCGCGCTACTATCGCAGCGCCCTCGTGTCGCGTGCTCAATCGGTCTTGCGCTCTCGTGACGTGCGCTCTAGTGTCCAGCGCGCTACTATCGCAGCGCCCTCGTGTCGCGTGCTCAATCGGTCTTGCGCTCTCGTGACGTGCGCTCTAGTGTCCAGCGCGCTACTATCGCAGCGCCCTCGTGTCGCGTGCTCAATCGGTCTTGCGCTCTCGTGACGTGCGCTCTAGTGTCCAGCGCGCTACTATCGCAGCGCCCTCGTGTCGCGTGCTCAATCGGTCTTGCGCTCTCGTGACGTGCGCTCTAGTGTCCAGCGCGCTACTATCGCAGCGCCCTCGTGTCGCGTGCTCAATCGGTCTTGCGCTCTCGTGACGTGCGCTCTAGTGTCCAGCGCGCTACTATCGCAGCGCCCTCGTGTCGCGTGCTCAATCGGTCTTGCGCTCTCGTGACGTGCGCTCTAGTGTCCAGCGCGCTACTATCGCAGCGCCCTCGTGTCGCGTGCTCAATCGGTCTTGCGCTCTCGTGACGTGCGCTCTAGTGTCCAGCGCGCTACTATCGCAGCGCCCTCGTGTCGCGTGCTCAATCGGTCTTGCGCTCTCGTGACGTGCGCTCTAGTGTCCAGCGCGCTACTATCGCAGCGCCCTCGTGTCGCGTGCTCAATCGGTCTTGCGCTCTCGTGACGTGCGCTCTAGTGTCCAGCGCGCTACTATCGCAGCGCCCTCGTGTCGCGTGCTCAATCGGTCTTGCGCTCTCGTGACGTGCGCTCTAGTGTCCAGCGCGCTACTATCGCAGCGCCCTCGTGTCGCGTGCTCAATCGGTCTTGCGCTCTCGTGACGTGCGCTCTAGTGTCCAGCGCGCTACTATCGCAGCGCCCTCGTGTCGCGTGCTCAATCGGTCTTGCGCTCTCGTGACGTGCGCTCTAGTGTCCAGCGCGCTACTATCGCAGCGCCCTCGTGTCGCGTGCTCAATCGGTCTTGCGCTCTCGTGACGTGCGCTCTAGTGTCCAGCGCGCTACTATCGCAGCGCCCTCGTGTCGCGTGCTCAATCGGTCTTGCGCTCTCGTGACGTGCGCTCTAGTGTCCAGCGCGCTACTATCGCAGCGCCCTCGTGTCGCGTGCTCAATCGGTCTTGCGCTCTCGTGACGTGCGCTCTAGTGTCCAGCGCGCTACTATCGCAGCGCCCTCGTGTCGCGTGCTCAATCGGTCTTGCGCTCTCGTGACGTGCGCTCTAGTGTCCAGCGCGCTACTATCGCAGCGCCCTCGTGTCGCGTGCTCAATCGGTCTTGCGCTCTCGTGACGTGCGCTCTAGTGTCCAGCGCGCTACTATCGCAGCGCCCTCGTGTCGCGTGCTCAATCGGTCTTGCGCTCTCGTGACGTGCGCTCTAGTGTCCAGCGCGCTACTATCGCAGCGCCCTCGTGTCGCGTGCTCAATCGGTCTTGCGCTCTCGTGACGTGCGCTCTAGTGTCCAGCGCGCTACTATCGCAGCGCCCTCGTGTCGCGTGCTCAATCGGTCTTGCGCTCTCGTGACGTGCGCTCTAGTGTCCAGCGCGCTACTATCGCAGCGCCCTCGTGTCGCGTGCTCAATCGGTCTTGCGCTCTCGTGACGTGCGCTCTAGTGTCCAGCGCGCTACTATCGCAGCGCCCTCGTGTCGCGTGCTCAATCGGTCTTGCGCTCTCGTGACGTGCGCTCTAGTGTCCAGCGCGCTACTATCGCAGCGCCCTCGTGTCGCGTGCTCAATCGGTCTTGCGCTCTCGTGACGTGCGCTCTAGTGTCCAGCGCGCTACTATCGCAGCGCCCTCGTGTCGCGTGCTCAATCGGTCTTGCGCTCTCGTGACGTGCGCTCTAGTGTCCAGCGCGCTACTATCGCAGCGCCCTCGTGTCGCGTGCTCAATCGGTCTTGCGCTCTCGTGACGTGCGCTCTGGTGTCCAGCGCGCTACTATCGCAGCGCCCTCGTGTCGCGTGCTCAATCGGTCTTGCGCTCTCGTGACGTGCGCTCTAGTGTCCAGCGCGCTACTATCGCAGCGCCCTCGTGTCGCGTGCTCAATCGGTCTTGCGCTCTCGTGACGTGCGCTCTAGTGTCCAGCGCGCTACTATCGCAGCGCCCTCGTGTCGCGTGCTCAATCGGTCTTGCGCTCTCGTGACGTGCGCTCTAGTGTCCAGCGCGCTACTATCGCAGCGCCCTCGTGTCGCGTGCTCAATCGGTCTTGCGCTCTCGTGACGTGCGCTCTAGTGTCCAGCGCGCTACTATCGCAGCGCCCTCGTGTCGCGTGCTCAATCGGTCTTGCGCTCTCGTGACGTGCGCTCTAGTGTCCAGCGCGCTACTATCGCAGCGCCCTCGTGTCGCGTGCTCAATCGGTCTTGCGCTCTCGTGACGTGCGCTCTAGTGTCCAGCGCGCTACTATCGCAGCGCCCTCGTGTCGCGTGCTCAATCGGTCTTGCGCTCTCGTGACGTGCGCTCTAGTGTCCAGCGCGCTACTATCGCAGCGCCCTCGTGTCGCGTGCTCAATCGGTCTTGCGCTCTCGTGACGTGCGCTCTAGTGTCCAGCGCGCTACTATCGCAGCGCCCTCGTGTCGCGTGCTCAATCGGTCTTGCGCTCTCGTGACGTGCGCTCTAGTGTCCAGCGCGCTACTATCGCAGCGCCCTCGTGTCGCGTGCTCAATCGGTCTTGCGCTCTCGTGACGTGCGCTCTGGTGTCCAGCGCGCTACTATCGCAGCGCCCTCGTGTCGCGTGCTCAATCGGTCTTGCGCTCTCGTGACGTGCGCTCTAGTGTCCAGCGCGCTACTATCGCAGCGCCCTCGTGTCGCGTGCTCAATCGGTCTTGCGCTCTCGTGACGTGCGCTCTAGTGTCCAGCGCGCTACTATCGCAGCGCCCTCGTGTCGCGTGCTCAATCGGTCTTGCGCTCTCGTGACGTGCGCTCTAGTGTCCAGCGCGCTACTATCGCAGCGCCCTCGTGTCGCGTGCTCAATCGGTCTTGCGCTCTCGTGACGTGCGCTCTAGTGTCCAGCGCGCTACTATCGCAGCGCCCTCGTGTCGCGTGCTCAATCGGTCTTGCGCTCTCGTGACGTGCGCTCTAGTGTCCAGCGCGCTACTATCGCAGCGCCCTCGTGTCGCGTGCTCAATCGGTCTTGCGCTCTCGTGACGTGCGCTCTAGTGTCCAGCGCGCTACTATCGCAGCGCCCTCGTGTCGCGTGCTCAATCGGTCTTGCGCTCTCGTGACGTGCCCTCTAGTGTCCAGCGCGCTACTATCGCAGCGCCCTCGTGTCGCGTGCTCAATCGGTCTTGCGCTCTCGTGACGTGCGCTCTAGTGTCCAGCGCGCTACTATCGCAGCGCCCTTGTGTCGCGTGCTCTAACTTCGGCGCTCTAGTGACGCGCACTTTAAAACGCTCTCCCCTCATTGTTAACCAGAAAGATTCCAGACTAGAATAACCTCCCACCGATGTAGTCGATTGTGATAGTATCCATGGTTTTTTAAAAATTCGCTCAACCTGTCGACGGAGTGTAAACTTCTTTATTATGCCGAACTGTTATTTCGTTCAAAGCATAGAGCTGGTGCTGATGCATTGTTTTCTAGATTACTATACTCTATTTCACCTTATGGTGTACCGCAGGAAAGGCTACAAGCGCGAGCTCCTTGCTCTAGGGTACATCTCGGCGGCACAAGCTTTCGTGTATGAAGAGCAGCTGCGAACGCTATGAGCTCGCGCTTCTAGCCTTCGCTGCGGAACAACATAAGGTGAAACGGAGTATAGTAGAGTTTATGTATGGCTTCATGTATGGTTATTATAACAACTACAGATGTTTTCTTTTTTATACCCTAGGTTAACGTCTTCTTAAGCAGTCTGCATATTGCTGCTGTAACCTTCTGTTCTTATTGCTGCGTTGTAACTCTTATTGATTTTTGTGTCTGATTGAAGAGCGTTTATTTCCTCATATGTAGTTATTTCGTATTGTACTTTTACCATCATTTCTGTAACTGCGCGATTGCGGGTCAACAGTGTACATAAATAAATACAAATAAATCTTGCCAGGCCGGTTGCCTGGTAACCGGTCAACAAAATGGTTTACTGTGGGAGGAAATGCCGAGCTTCACTGAATACTGTGTAACAGTACATCCTTCCCATTTTGTAATGCTTTACCGACAACAGTCTCATTCTTACCGAATATGGTTAATTCCTTACTGCAACATTGGACGGCAGAAGTCAGGTGAGACGTCAGCCGTTACGTCTGACGAGACTGTCGTCATCATTGCTTAAAGGGGTCATGAAACGATTTTCATACTTCTTCCTCCTTAGCTTTAATCCTCAACTCAAATGCGAATTGTGAAATCACGTCGCCGTGACAATCTTCGGCACCGGTGCGGTGACTCCTAGCTTCCACCATGCTTTTTATGCACACCATAGAACTTGTCATTCCCCAGTGACGATAAGTTCCGTCAGGGCACTCATTGGTGACGAACGCGAATCCAAATATTCGTCGACGGATTGATTGTTGACGAGCGCATACGTCCGAGTGACGCAGTTCTCGTGTCCAATGCGTGAGCTGGGCTCGGCTGACGTCAGGTTGGCACCGCTGACGCGCTTTGGGAACCACGGATGTATCATAGTGAAAAAGCGGAGAGCTTTCGAAGGAAAGAAGGTACAAAATAGTCCGCTTTATTTTCAAATGTTCGTACCGAAAAGCTTGCTGTTGACTTTCTACCCTCATTCTTTTCGCCAACTAAACGATTTGCAACTAGTAAAGTCCCAATTAAAAATCATTCATCCAAGCCCAAAATTTGTTTCATGGCCCCTTAAAAATCGCCGCCATAAGCCTCCATATTGTGGCCAGCCAACTCCTGCTGCAATATTCTGGGTCGCTTCTAAGCAGCTTAGCGCAGTGACGCACGTATTTGAAGAGAGTTGTACCCTAACATTTCGTATTTCACGGCTCTTGGATGCCGGTTTTCTGTGCCTTTGGGTGCAGAAGGAGATCATAGATCGGCACTAAACCCTCTGGCTTCTCTTCAGCCAAGAACGCCACTGTGATGCGGAGGGGTGATAGGCTTGCCGATAAAAAAGAAATGATTTCGAGCCCACTTAAGAAAGGAGGCACTGTAAGGTGAGTGCATTCACTGGTCTTCTCCACGCATCGCTAAGCTCATCGCGTTCCACTGAAATTAGTTTTGCAGGTACATTGAAGTAAAGACCAACAAATAGGGGGGGAAGGAGGAGTGAGCGACTTCGGACCCCCCCCTCCTCTCTGTGTTTAGGAAGGGGAAAATATAATGTGGTGTAAACCCCCTTTCCTGTTGAAAAATAACGCGAATGGGACGAGGACGAAAAGACGAAGAGAACAGAAGACAGAGAGATGAATCGTTTTATTAAAACAATCGGAAATCCGGCTGGAGTTGCCCGTGCCACACGGGCAACTCGAATGCCACTTACGACGAATGACATTTGAGCGGACGGCCAATCAGCGCGCGACGCTCCGGGCGTAGCGCATTCCATGCGTGACAGATTCCGAGCTGATTCGCCGCTCACACACATGTCATTCGTGGTAAATATATATATATATATATTATTTATTTATTTTTCTGGGGGGGGGGGGGGGTCAGAGTTACCCTTCGGTGACTCTGACCCCCAGCGAGGTGAACTTTCTGGATTTAGGGTAACAAGAGCTAATGAGGAAAGAAGGAAGAAAACAAGTTCTTCAATCAGAGGGGAAAAGAAGGAGGTGACATACTGCACGAGGCGCCTATACTTCGTTTCCGCTTGGGTCCAGACGCAGCCGATGCTACAAGCGCGAGCTCGTGGCTTTCAGAGTCCCTGCCAAGCACGCGCGCCCGTGCAGTGCAAGCACTGCTCAGGGCCAGAGGCTCGCGCTTGTTGCATCGGCTGCGTCTGGACCCAAGCTAAAACGAAGTATTAGCGGCGAGATGTTTTGGTGGCGCCCTCCCATGGCTCCCTTTCGTGACGTCATTACCTTGCGAACAACAAGTTCGATGGTGTTTGCAATGAGCATTGTGGAGGCTTGAAATCGTTACCCTCTCAAAGCGACACTGCCAACACCATCAAAATTCAAGCTCTTACATTCATCTTATTTTCGTCGATGAGAAATCCTTTCCTGACGTCATAGTCAGCATTCGGCCAATCATGGCCGGCCGACCACAGCGACGCTTTCGGTCGCGCACGTCGCCAATAGCAAGCACGCGAACATTTGACTCCATGTTTTTTTTATTTCATTGTGTTTCCTATGTTCTATTAACAAACCAGTTGATAGTCAGCGCTTCTGTTCTACCATTTTGTTAGACCACCTGAGACTGGGTGGTAGAAACACGACGACCCAGTCTCAGGTGGTCTCAGGTTTCTTCCACCCAGTCTCAGGTGGTCTCAGGTTTCTTCCACCCAGTCTCAGGTGGTCTAACTAAATGGTAAACCTACACCAGCTCGCCTGCGCCCTAACTGTTTTTTATTCTTCTGTTCTATTCTCATCGTCTTTTTGTCCTCGTCCCAGTCGCGCTGTTTTCAATATGAACTCTTACAAACTTGCCAAATTTTCTATCCCCCCTTTCCTCCCCTCCCCTCCTCCGCCTCCCCCCCCCCCCCGTAAAATTTGCAATTAAGACACTCTACCTCTGTGTTCGGTATCGAAGGGCCCAAGTAGCATCGCAACACGATCGCGGGGAAAGCGAGGAGGGAGTTTATTATTT
Source organism: Ixodes ricinus (assembly GCA_037355805.1). Lineage (NCBI taxonomy): Eukaryota > Metazoa > Arthropoda > Arachnida > Ixodida > Ixodidae > Ixodes > Ixodes ricinus. Next base: position 31,111 of record JAZHYW010002315.1, on the reverse strand, counting down.
CCTCTTCTCCCAAAAATAGCCTAGCACGGCTAGTGGTCTAATAACTTGTTTCATGAGAGTAAAAATAGTGAAGAGAGAGGCAAGCTGCGGAACTTTTAACATCTCAGAAGCCCGAATATTAAGAGAAAATAGAAATTCCGCGAATATATTTCGGTATGGAAAAGAATACACAGCAAACAGTCCTAAATGCAAAATGTCGTGCACGAAAAAATTCACGAATTCTACATATCCCGATAGTTGGGAAATACTCTGCCCGCGAAATTAAATTTGGTTACAATAGTAGGATTTTAATTCGTCATAGTTCAAACTCTTTAATCGCACGTCAGTGAAACGCGCTAGAAATTGGCGTGATTATTAATTTTCAATTTAGTAAACCCGAAAAATTATCGTTGTCAAACATCACCCAGACACTGTGCCGACTGTGTCCGCTGGCCCGATACAACGACAGTCTCGATCGATACCAGTTTACTACAGTTCGCAAGCAGTCTATGACTTGATTTTAACAATCTTTTTCTGAGCCGAGTTTCATGATGTTCCGTAACGTTTGGCTGTAACGGCCGATATAACAACAGCGGCTGTAAAAGCTGTCTGTAAATGCCGGCTGTAACGAAAAGCCAACACCGAAAAGCGTTACACCCACAGGGAACCATACAAGAAGATTTCAGTTCCTCTGTAGGGTTTGAAATCAGCACCTGTAGATTGTGAGCGAAGTGTTTGGCAGAATGAGCTCTCCAGGGTCAAGGGTGGGATCACGCAAACGTCAAGTATTTGGCTCAGCACGCGAGGGAGTTCTGTTCAGTTCAGCGGTCGCGCTACGTCCTTCTTTTCTTCCTTGGAAGGCCTAAACACACATTATTTTCTTACCAGTGTTTGTCCAGTGTATGATTCAGATTGTTTAATTGTTTGACAGTGTCTTTATTTATTTGTCTTAGTTTCCTTACAAGTCGGTAATATGTTTAAAGGGGCGGTGCAACGACATTCAATTGGACTGTTTTTCACTTTACACGAGCTTACTGGCACTATACTTCGTTTCAGCTTAGGTCCAGACGCAGCCGATGCTACAAGCGCGAGCTCCGGGCTTTCAGCGTCCCTGCCAAGTACGCGCGCTCGTCCAGTGCAAGCACCGTTCAGGGCCAAATGCTCGCGCTTGTAGCATCGGCTGCGTCTGGACTTAAGCTGAAACGAAGTATTCGCAACTTTCACGACCTATAGGGGGCGCAGTGGTGCCTATCAAGATGGCTGTCATCTGGATGATCGTCGTAGAACAGCGGTATGAGGCTGGGTCTGCGACGCGTAAGTAATTCTAGTTTTACTATATACGAGCAGTATCAGAGCCTTACGTTATTTTTTCACGCAAGGAAGGTGTAGGCAAGCCCATTTATTATGAGGCCAATCATCCAGGAGCTAGGGTGCGCGATTCTCACAACGCGGTACCACCATCGCTGAAAGTTGCGAATAATGGGACTCAAGGATACTCGCACGCAACGCCACTGACCAAGAAACTCCTTTGTTGCGCTGTAATTTCGAGGACAAAACCGAGCGTTTTCATTCAATCTCTCCTTCGCAAAATCTGATGACGTAGCTGGGCGGTAGCAGTACCGCCCAGTGACGATATTTGAATGCGGCTCATAGATTGGACCCGAGCATTGCGTGGGCACTCGATTTGGGCTCGTGATAATCTATAGCTCGAGAAGAATTTGGATAGTGTCCTGTGTCCAATCGCTGCAATGACGACAACAGCCGAACCATGACAATGTCTGGAACTCAGCGCGCGTCCTGTGCCTTGCCATCCCCAGCGCGTGGCTATGATCAACATTGGCGGCATATAATAGGCTCCAGATCACGGGGCCGCTTGTTCTGGCTGCGAGTTGAGGGGTGAACTCTGCTCGTTTTTTTAATTTTTTACTGCGACTTCGATTGCGTGTGATGAAAAACGAACAGGTATTTCACTGGTCATTAACATCAGAGATACGTTCTAAGCGGTATTTGCGCAAAATACAAAAATCGTTGCATCGCCCTTTTAAAGGGGTAGGGAAACGAAATTTCAGCGCTCATTATGTTGCTTGAATGTGTTGCATGTTGCACCCTAACCTCAAAAACACCAGTCTTCCGTTGAAAGGCACAAGAAAACTAATTTTAAAGCTAAATAAACGATCTTCCAATGTGCACCTGGTGGATGCATGCGGAGCCTATTTGGGAGGTAGTCTAGCAACGTTGTGGAATCTGCTACGTAGTCGTGACGTAGCAGATTCCTCTGGAGCAACGCCGCTCTTTGGAAGTACGCTCAACTGTTTAAAGTCACCTCGGCCTGAACGTGTTTGCCCCTTTTCGAATGAATGCGAAAGCTTGATAATGTGGATGCTTGGGCAAGTTGGTAATTCATGCTTGGATGGAACAGCGCGGATGAACAGTCACACTCACATGCACACAAGAAGCAAACAGACTCGCAGCGCTGACTTTCAACTCAGTTCTATATTTATTATTCCTCAAATCTTCTACTTCTTCACCTTTGCCGTTAATGCGAACAATTTAAATTTTTACACACCATAGACCAAATAACCAAAACACATTAAAAATAACTAATAATTAAATAAATCATGCAAAAACAACTAAAAAAAATAATACTAAAAAATTAAAAATTAAAAATTAAATCTAAAAAATAATAAAGCCGACACGCCGGGTTGGAGGTTGTTGGTCCGGCCTTTCTTCCTCGGCTTCAGAGGAAGACGAAGCCGAGGGGTCGTACTGGTAGGGCCGGAGGCCGAATCCCCTTTCCGAAAGGAATAGGCCATATGCAAAATCCTTGCCAGCTATCATCATCATGCCATTAGGAGCCGCCATATTGGGGGGTTTATCACATCTTCCAGTTGTGGACGAGGCGCATCTGCATTTAACTTGGTTTTTATGATATTAGGGTAGTCCACTGATCTCTACTATAGGGACCCCTCTAGTGGAGATCAGTGGGGTAATCTATTTGTAGACTCAATGGGTTGCTGGTTAGTTTCGGTTCAAAGAAGAAAAGAAAGACGGCCACAAAATTCTGGAAAAGGAATTGTCAGCAACGAGGTCGCAAGACTCGTCACTCAAGCAGTGAACTGGGCCATCCAGGTCTATGAACGATATTTCTCGAAGACGTCCTGTGAAGGGTTCGTACTGGACTTGCAGCAGGTGATCATATTTTAGTTCTACGACTTCCACTTTGCCGGAACTATTGTTTTTCGGGTGAAACCATCGGCACGGGAACCCCCAATATGAAGGAAATCTGATAATGGATCATGAATACACTAGATGGCGCTTCTTTTCGCATATGGTCTATACAGAGTGGGCGGTGTCGGTCTCCTCATCCTCACTTGTGTCGTCGTTCCCGAGAAAATCGTCCTGAAGCGCCATTGCAGTGGGCCAGACGAACACGACGCAGACGACGCGACGACGCGCGCACAACCGATTTCACACTCTCACACGACAGGTGAAACGCCCGTCACCCCGCGGGCACTTCCAACGGCTCGGTTGTAACGCGCTGACGGTATTGACACCACTACAACGCTGACAACGCCACCAACGGCAAAGCTCATAACCAAGCCTGTCTTGCGACGTCACGGATGCGGAGAGTC
>JAZHYW010002315.1:0-20000 GCA_037355805.1 Ixodes ricinus | reverse complement strand
CATGTTATCCTATGTCCAGTGTTTCTCTGCTGTACTATTTTGAAGGTTTCCTCAATCTGAAATAGATGGATCCAGTCGGTTTTTGCAGCATTTCAATATATCAAACAATAACTGTTGTAAATGTAATGATATTCTATATAATGTCAACGATAATATGTATATTATATTAGAAGCTTTGAAACACCGAAATAATAAAAAACAAAACTGACTCAAGGCTTTTCAAGTTCGTGTTAGTCGGCCGTGTTTTTTTTTTTTACCTTACCAGGAGTTCCTCGTATTTCAGCTGATTAAGCAGTTGTTTCCTCGAAAAATTGATTCTCATTAAAAAAATATACAGCCCCAGGGTGGTAGGCATATCAAAACTTTCGTCAAAAAGCGAAGGACATGCGGCGATGATATGGAGTTCTGAGCTTGGCATTCGACATAGGAAATACCTGAGAATATGCGGCGGAGTTTAATTTTATTGCCTAATACGTATGCATCAGATCTGAGAAACCCAAATGCCTAACTTTATTTTTACTCATATTTAAATCACACGCTTAAGGCCACCGACAACTGATTCAGGGAACATACGTGTTTTTGGCCGCTCGCTACTGCCCCGAAACTGAAATAATTTTTTTTAAGTGGTTGCATTTAAAAAAGCAATATAATTATCATTCTTTTGGTATATCTTATGTTATGTTTACGCTGTTAGTGGATAATTATAGTGTCGCTAATTTAAAAGCTCGAACTCTCTGTTGCTCCGCTAGTTCTCATAATGTGAAAAATCCGTTAAATATGACTATTTTATCCTGCTGTATAGACCGATCTCACTAAGCGTTCGGCGCATGCGTGACGCCGCCATAACTTTAGTTCCCAGGAGGCAGACGGCCGTGCATGCGAGTGCACGTGCCGTCTCGTGCTCCACTCGCGCAGAGCTCCAGCGAGGTTGTCGCACGTGCAAAAAGACTAAAGTTCCCTCGATGCATTGCGGCAGCGGTGGCGTAGTCAAACTGACTGGTGAGATCGGTCTATTGTTTCCCCACTTTATTTTAGAGGCCCTCCAGCATAATATACCGCTGATGTTAAACATAAGCACCATACAAAAAATAAAAAAAATAAAAAATAAAAAATATATTTTCGTTTGGAATTTTGAAATGTAAAGTAGCTTATCAATTTCATGAACTTTTTGTGGAATTCGTCCTTTTCGCTGCTATTCATGCGAAAGCATTAACTGTCCCATAGAACGGAGCCGGCGTTGTCCGCAACCACGAAAAAAGCAGAGAAATTTCCTCCGTAACCTAACGGCTCTTAAAACAGCTGCGACGCGGCCCCCACGCTGGATAGTTGCAAGGAACGCCACGTCTCACTTCTGGCGCTGCTCCCGCGCGTCGCCGCAGCAGCGCACACCCACCGCTACAGAGCCTGACCGGACGGCGTCGGCAGAGGAGGGCGGGGCGCGCAGCTTGGAGGAGTACGCTACGTATACAAATGCTTTGGCGCTGCTGCACGTAAACAGTTTGTGTAATGTTTTTTTTACAGACGTGTATATATTGTCTTGTGTTTGTATTATACGTTGGAGCTGCCAATGTTAGAGAGAATCCAGACTTGATCAAGTTGTTTGTAGTAGCTTTTTTTGTCTGCATTTACCTCCATAACCTTTAGGAATACACATATTTGCATAGCTCTCAAGTTCTGCTGTGCACCTGGCCTACCAACGCGAATATGTTTACTGACCCACCTTGCTCGCGGATGCCATGAAAAAAAAAGAGAACGAAAATTCTGAATTTGAAAAGGCCGTATGTTTATTTTGTTCTTTTTTATAGTCGTCTTGGTCGCTTTTTACAGCACATCGACAGATGCTGATTGACGCTTGCATTAGACTGTGGCTGCGGCATGATGGAACCCTAGAACGCCGTTTTAGATGCGGAGCATCTCTTGCTCAGGTCTATGTCCCGCGGCGTCGGCGTCGTCCGCACTCACACTACGCATGCGCAACTCTCCTGCTTCCCTCTCTCCAACAGCTGCGCGTTACTCTCTCCGCTCTCTCTCTCTACCAGCTGCGTGCACTTCGCGTGCGTTCGCCTCTACTCACACCGCGCGCGCATGCGCAACTCTCCTCCTCTAGTCTCCTCTCCTTCAAGTGTGAATATAAGCAGCGGTAGCGCGCTGCGCGCGTTCCCCCGGGGAGTAAAAGGAGGATAGTTTTGGGCGCGCGGGTCGCAGCGCCATGCCAGGGCTTTCCAGTGGGGTGGGCTTTCCCCGCAACTCTGCGGCTGTCGTCTGCTAGCGTTTCTCGGCCGCTCGCGTCCGCCGCAGCCCAAATCCGGCCGGCCAAAAGAAATCAGTCAAGAAGGGAATAAATTAATTACGATCCGCGATGCTCCGCATCGCCCCATGGTTCCCCTCGGGAAGATGGTGTAATTTTTTTGTTATGACCACATCTTGCAAGCGTTCCCGAAGTTTTTAGATGGGTGATGAATTGGAGGCGGACGAAGGCAAACACGGAAGCCGACAGGGATTTCACATTCGGGTCTGGGCGTGGCGGACCACGATACGAGATGGCGGAATAGTAAACGATGCGGGAGGCCGCCGCGCGTCTGCTCGCACGACTAGCAGGCGGTGTCACACTTCCCGACTAGACGCACGGATTTTTTGCGAAAGGGAGACAATACGCCTCGCAAGTGGGCTCATTTTCGTCTTCTGCGCATGAGAAAGGAAGTAGCGGTGACGTCAGAACGCCGAGCCCTAATTGGCTGATCGCGACCCCCTATCTGAGCGTCGTCTGCTCCTTTGCAACGTCGTCTGCTCGCAACGTCGTCTGCGTCTGTCTTACCCAGGGTGTAGGATAGACAGGTGGGGAAACAAGAGCCAAATGAGTGACCGGATTGTGTCCAGCTCGGCTTTCTCTTTTTTTGTGGCGCCATCTATGTGGAGCACCGTGAACCCTCACTCCGGATGGGCGACTAGTGGCGACCGGCTAAACTGACGGAGATGGTTTCTCGTGGATTTTCAATGGAGGACTGTCGTGCTCTCGGTTTATTTTGCGCACTCTCCGATAGAATTCCATGCTAATCCGATTCCAATTTTTTCCTCTCGCCGCAGCGCCATCTGTCCCAAATCGGGGGTACCCGCAAGCAGACGAGTACACAATCCGGTCACGGCGCTGCGATAGGCTTCTATGGGCCGTTTCCCCACCTGTCTATCTTACACCCTGGTCTTACCTCTCCTGCGACTTTCGGAAGTGCCGGTCTCTACGAGCGAGCTCGACTTCGCATTTCAGAGAGGGCAGACGAAATAACTCGAGCGGTATGTTGTTTTTGTCTAACAAGTAGCAGACGCGCATCAAGGAGGGAAGTCAAAGGACTCACTGGCGAGGTGTCCCGAGGCGCCGAGGTTTGTTTGCTAAGAACCGAAAGTGAGCGTGTTAGTGTCCGCAAGTTCCCTCCCAAATACTTTTTCCCTCCTTTCGTGTGCGGCGAGGCTCCTCACTCTTTAACGGCGTCGGCGGGTTGGCGCAGTTAACGTCGTCTGCTTTACGTCTGCTAGTCAAAGCGATGGCTGCTTTACCTTTCCTGCGTCTGTCGGAGATTTACCACTTTTTCACCGGCGAGAGTCACCGTTGCCTCGAAGAACAAGGAGATGACAAGAGGAAGAGATTGACCTCTTAATCTATGATTGAGGTCAGCGATCAAAGTATAATTCTGGGAAGGGTTCACAAGGGTCGCGCGGGCATATTCCATTCAGCACGCCAGCCGGTCGTGGGCAGACGGTCTTGGCCAAGGACCGTCGGACCACCGCTGCGCCGAGTCGGAGTGCCTGGCCTAGCATGCTAGGGCTATCTGCCGAGCTCGCTTGGTCGGGGTCAGTGGAATCGTGGCCGTTGGTGCATTTCCCGGGTGTTTGTGGATCCAGCGTTTTTGTTCTTCGTGGTTTATTTCAAGTACTTTTTACTTTTTTTTCTTGCTGCTTGTAGTCGGGACGCGTGAGAAGAGCACGAACAAAAATAAACGTCCGTTGGTCGTCGCGACCAAGTAACTGAGCGACGCTGTCGGCCATGCTGATTTGATCGTTAGAAGTGCGTAAGACAGCTTCGGAGCTGATTCCGTCGTAACCTGCGCAAAACCTATGATAATTTTGTTTCGTGAATACGAATTTGTTCTTACGTTTTGTCTTACGCACAGTTTTGGCGTAAGATCGTTTCGTGAATCTGGCCTCTGCACTTTCGAAAGTCGCAGGAAAGGTAAGGCAGACGCAGACGACGTTGCAGAGGAGCAGACGACGCTCAGATAGGGGTCGCGATCAGCCAATCAGGGCTCGGCGTTCTGACGTCACCGCTACCCCCTGCGCAAAAAGCGGACGAACTTGCCCTCCACATAGCTTCCTAGCCTGTCAGGCCGAGAAGCCAAGCCAATCCAGTATTAATGGCTGGCCCAATCATTTGTGGGCGGGGCTTAAAACCAGCCCTGACCTCCACCTAGTTTGCGTCTGACAATAATTAGACGAAAACAATTTTTCTCGAGTAAAAATCATTTTGGAAATACGTGTCTCATTTATTTCCCTTGATTTTTTTTCCATTTTATTGATTGATTAAGGGTGTAAATACCGTTTCAGACTTACACTCATAACCACAATTTTCCAGAATTTTGTTTTTACCTAATAAACACTTTTTAATGGAAAAATGAGAAGCTGTTCACTGAACACTCTTCATGGTACCACTTAACACCACGAGTTCAAACCGAGACGTCCCGTCACGTGACTAAAGGCTCAGTTACACTCCGACGTTGAGCGCAGCGAAAGAAGCCCAAAGCAGAACGCGCTTTTCATTGGCCGGTGAGCAGAAACTTGATATCCGCTACCAATCAGCGCCTGTGTGCGCTGCGCTACCTCCCGTTATAGCTACGCTCAACGTCGGAGTATAACAGAGCCTTAAGTCACATTACGTAATGCCGCAGGACATCAAATTTCCCTCTAGATTTAGAGAGAAAATGCGCCCGCTTCTCTCATAACATAACATAACATAACATAACATAACATAACAGTGAGAATGGGTGCACGACTATGATGCAACGTGTAAAACTCTTCGTCGTTCGTCTCCTTCTGGATATTGGAAGTTGCTGCCATCGTTAAGATTTCGCTGTCCCAGCCGAGGCCGTCCATCTCCCTCTTGCTGCTGCGTCAGCGTACACCGAGCCTGAGTGCAAAAACTTTGGTCCGAAGATAATCGACCTCAAGCTACTACTCGTTCTACCCGCAACATTGTCAAGGCTATTGTCATCAGGGGCCCTGGGGTCGTTTCTGGCGGGAGCGGACGTGTTTTCGAGCTGCGGTCGACTTGCGAAGCTAAGTATTTTTTAGAGCGCAGCTCTTAGGCGCCCATTTCCGGCTTGAGCGGCGTCGGCGTCGCCGTTGGCGTCGCCGTCGGTGTCGCCGTCGGCGTAACCGCGCGGTGCATGTTGGGACATGTCCCATAACCGCGCGGGCATGTTGGGACATGGCGGTCGGACCCCCTCCCGAAATGTGGGACATGTCGGGGGGGGGGGTCGGAGGCTCAGGGGGCGGTCACGTGACCTCGAGGGGGGTCACATGACCTGGGGGGTCACGTGACCTGGGGGTCACGTGATCCCCCCCCGAGGTCACGTGAGCCCCTCCCGATGTCACGTGACCCCCTTTAGGTCACGTGACCCCCCCCCCCGAGCCCCCGAGGTCACGTGACTCCACCCCCCCCGGAGGAGAAGGAGGGGTATACCCTCTTCTGAGTACCCTTCCCTCCTCCTCCTCAAGAGCTGCGCTCCAATTCGGCGTTACTGGGAGTTTTAAACGGCTTTCACTTTTTTTCTTGGTATTTTGGTATTTAAAGCGTACATGGTATGATAGAGATAGATTTAATTAGTGGCAGGGTACGGGATTTAGAGTAGCCTAGGCGGCCGGGCGGGAGATGAGAAAGTAGAGTAGGATCGGTCTTTGTGTAGATTTTGGCGGGCTTCTTTCTTTGTGATAGACGCGCGGGTTTTTGAGCAGCTACGCGACGAGTAGAAGAGAGAAGATCTAGGGGGACCTGAACATGGTGGAGTGCGGAGAGTGCAAGCAGTGGTGCTACTTAGAAGAAACGCACTTCGAGAGCGTAGCTGAAGCAGAGAAAAGTACCTTCGCTTGCCGACTTTGCGAGAAGATTGAGGAAGGCTTGAAAAGGCTAGAACGAGAGTGGAAGGATAAATTCGAAGAGATGAAGAAGGAACTGAAGGAAGAGCTGGAAAAGCGGGTCCTGCTCGAGACGCAGCTCATTGAGTCGAAGAGGGGGAGTCTGAAGTGAGATGGCAGGCCGAGCTTAACGAGGAAAGGGAGAAGCGGGCAGAACTTGAGAAGCAGGTGGAGGAGCTCAGGCAGGGTGAAGCGTGGAAGGCAGGGCTAGAAGAGCAAAAAAAAGTGCGAGGATAGAGTGGAGCGTGTCATCGGTGTAATTAGAGAAGAGAAGGGGAAGAGCGAGAAAGCACAAGCAATAATGGCAGAATTGCAGGGCATTCTCACAGTAGAGGTGGAGAAGAGGGTCGCTTTAGAAACACAGTGGGAAGAGATGAAGAGGGAGAGAGAGTCTACAGCGAGGGTAGTGCCTATGGAGGAAGAGGCTAGAAAGCAGGGTGCCAGCAGTGCGGGCACGAAGGAGCTTCCTAGGACATATAGCGAAGCCGCGCAAAGGAGAAGGAAACAGCTGGATTGGTAGAGCCCAACCTGGTACGGGTGGTAAATGGAGGGGATAGCAGCGTAGTGCCAGGGGAGGGAGGGCAGCCTCCCTCCCCAACGTGGCAAGCATCGTAGAGGAAGTGCTAGGCAAGGTGAAAGAGGACAAGAGGGTGCGAGTAGAGACCTAGCCGGGAAAGTATATGGTAGATGCCATTGCCAAAGCGGAGGAAGTACTGTGGGACAACATGGAGGAGGAAAACCTAGTGTTGATCCACGCAGGACTCAACGACGTATTGAACGGGAGGAGCCAGAACCTGGGAAAACAAATAGAGGTAGGACTTGGTAAACTAAGAGCGGTCAGTGAGAAAGTGCATTGGAAATATGTACTATCCCAAGTGTCCGGGGACACTCTCTTGACATCGAGAGGCGGGTCATTGAGGCTAACCGGGTGATTAAGGGGATGAGCCGACGGCTTGAGTACGGCGTAAAAGAGATAAACTGGGAAGTTCATGCGGCTGCCTCCTCCCATTTTACATGGGGTGGAATCCACTACAGTCCAGAGACAGGTAGGAGAGTGGGAGAGAGGCTGGGTCGGCACGTGGCAGCTTTTTTGGGGACCCACAGAGCCCGCAGGGCACCGGTGTAGATGTACCAGTACCAGAGTCGGAAGAAGCTCCTGGGTGCGAGTACCACAAGAGCATCAGGGAGAGCAGGAGGAAGCCCCGTAGAAGTAAGAGAAAAAATCGGCTCAATATAGGGTTCATAAACATGCAGGGAGGTAGAGGCAGAATAAAGTGGGAGGTGATTGGGGAACAATTAGAGCGTGACAATTTTACAGTGTATGGGGTTGCAGAAATGCACCTTAGAGATGGGGAGGAACCACCATACATACCAGGCTACTCATGGATGGGATGCAGCCGAAGGGGAGGTGAACGCAAAGGCGGATGTCTAGGCATGTTGGTTAAAGGACAAGACTGGGAAAGAGGGAAGGAAAGCTGCAGAGAACATTTATGGATGAAAGGTAGGGTAACTGGTCTAAACACTCTTCTGGGGTTTGCATACCTGAAAACAAGAAATGACTCAAGGGAGGAAATACTTTAAATGTTTATCAAGATATATCTGAGAATTTGGTCTTAATCAGGAAATAATTATTCTAGGAGACATGAATGCCTACTTAGAAGAGTTTGACGGATTCACAGATACAACCGGAAAGCTGCTAAAAGATTTTTGTGATGCCCTGGACCTAGTGTTAGTTAATACACAGGTAAAATGCGACGGCAAAATAACGTGGGAACGTAATAACTCGCACTCAACAGTTGACTACTGCCTCATGTCCTACAAATTGTACGACAGGTTAGGAAGTATGGGAATAGATGAGGAAGGAACAAAAGAGCTTGGGGAGTGACCACAAACGAATTAAGATTAAATTCGGTGCATCCAAACCAGAACAGCAAACCAAGGAACGAGCGGGTGAACCTAAACTAGGTGAAGCTCAAATTCAAAAAGTATCGAAAAGCATTGAGAACGTAGTTTCGGAACAACCAGAAAGAGAGTGGACGTATGAGGATCTAATAAGAATCTTTAAAAGAAAGTTAGAGAAATATCAAATTAAACAAAGAGGAAAGCAAATACGAAGACACAAACCAAAAAGCTGGTGCGATAAAGAGGTCAAAGCAGCCATATTGCGGCGCCAAGAGGCATCTAGGGAGCATAGGTGGGCAACAAAAGGGGAGCCTTGCCAGCTGAAGTAGCTTCAAAATGGGAGAACTTCCAAGAGCAGAAAAGGAAGCATCATCTTTAATACAGGCCTAAATTGGAAGCGCAGGAGTGCAGTGGATGATGGAAGTAAAAAAAAAAGATAGGAATGTGGCAAAAGGTTTTGGGAGCACATTAAAGCGCAGGGGAGAAAGACAGAGGGTATCCAGCACTTACTGACCACACAGGAGGGGAGCAGAGTAGAGAGGGAAGAGGCACGTGAATATATTAGGCAGACAATCGAAGAGGCTTTCTCCCAGCTTGAGCAGAGGGAGACAGTGAACAGCACGGTCAGCAGCAGTGTTGAGGAGGAACAGAATTGTGTAACGATGGAGACGACTACAAAACGAATGGGACAAGGCAGAAAGTAAGGTTCCAGCAGGTACAGCGACAGGCCCAGACAACATTCCCATGGAACTCATAAAGACACTAGGAAAAACAAGCAAATTGAAGTTACGGCATGTGATTAACCAAGTAATTATGGGAGGAGAGGTACCCAATGATTGGAAATTAAGTAAAATGAGACTAATCTATAAGGGCAAAGGAAACAAAGACAGCATTAAGTCATATCGCCCGATAACGGTAACTTCAGTTCTACACAGATTAGCTATGCAGATAGTAAAACGTAAAATGGAGCAATGGACAGAAGAGATGCAAATACTGGGCGAGCTCGAAAAATGGATTCCGAAGAGATAGAAGACTGGAAGATAACTTATTCGTCACCACTCAATGTATAGAAATAGCAATGAAGAACCGAACTCCTCTATGGTTAGCTTATTTGGACATCAAGGGAGCGCACGATAATGTGAACCAGGAAAAACTCTGGGGTCAGCTGAAGGAGTATAATTTGGATACAAATTTGGTTAGGTTTCTTCAGCAGGTGTACACAGGCAATAAGGTAGTTATAACATGGGAAGCAGAAAATACACAACCTGCAGCAATAAAAAGAGGACTCAGGCAGGGCTGTCCACTGTCACCTCTGCTCTTCATGATATATCTCAGTAAAATGGAAAAGAAATTAGAGCAGTGCAACTTAGGTTTTGATGTGAGTTATATGGAAGCAGGGAAAAATGTAGTACAGGTAATACCAGGACTGATGTAAGCGGATGACATAGTACTCATGGCAGATAACCAGGATACATTACAGGAACTAGCTGGAATATGTGGAGAGGAAGGGGACACCTTGGGCATGAGTTTTAGTAGTGACAAGTCTGAAATAATGGTGTTTAACGATGAAAAGAGGGACCCCTGAGTATACAAGACATTGTAATAGACCATGTAGGACAATACAAATATCTGGGAGTCTGGCTCAATGAGGGAGGGAAATATCTAGAGGAACACGAGAATATAATTAGAAAAGTGAAAAGAAATTCATCTATTATGAAGCTCAAGGCACTATGGAACTATAATAGATATGAAGTGGTCAGAGGTATATGGAAAGGAGTGATGGTGCAAGGGCTGTTTTTGGCAATGCAGTGCTGTGCATGAAATCAGAGGTTCAATCAGGATTAGAAATTCGACAGAGAAGCGTAGGCATATTGGCACTGGGAGCACATGGAAAAACACCAAAGGAGGGAGTACAGGGGACATGGGATGGTCGTCTTTTGAGAGCAGGGAGGCAGTTAGTAAGTTGAAATTTGAACAAAGGTTGACCGAAATCGATGATACGCGGTGAGCACGGAAGGTATTCAAGTATTTATACATAAAAAGTTTAAACACAAAATGGACAAACCGAACCCGAAAGCTTACATATAAATACCTTCACACTGGTGATGGGGCTGAACAGACTACTTCAGTGAAAAAGGGGGTGAAAGAGGCAGAGAGGAAAATGTGGGAGGGTAGAATGCAGGAGAAATCAGCTTTAACTACAGGTCACGAAAGCACGACATAAGAAAGGAAGAAGTGTTTGACAATTCACTGGGGAGTGCTTTGCTGTTCGAGGCGAGAACGGGCGTTTTGAGGACGAGGACCTATAGGGCTAAATTTCAGGAGACAGACACATTATGTGCCGCCTGCCATGATGATAGCGAGACACTAGAGCACTTGCTTTTGAAGTGCACGGGGCTTCGTCCTGCCCTCCTTGAAGGGGTAACGGAATTGGCCGGGGCCCTGGGTTTTACTGGCGACGATGGAAGGACGGATGAGAAACAGATAACAGTGACAAAGAGGCGATTAGAAGATTGGTGGAAATTATCTAGGGAAAATTGAATGATGCAGAACAAACTGGCACAGCTGGGGACAGGCGGGACAGAGGAAAATTGAAACTCCCTCCGCGTGGCTTCGGCCCAAAGTATCAACCCTGTCTCCCAGTGGGTCCGATGCTGGGGTAACGCCGACAAGGTTTGACCAGAGGAAAATTGGCGACTCCTTCGCCGGGGGAAGAGGCAGGGGGGTGATGTTTTTTAGTTTTTTTGCCCGATCCCCCGAAGGTCATTTTGTTGATATCCCACACTGCCTGGTGATAGTTAGGGGTAGAAAAATTGGTCTTAAAAGCGCAGGAGGAATCATGTTTTTGTCTTTTTAGACTTAGGCTAGGTGGCGCAAGCTACCGCCCGTTATAAAGGGTATAGCCATTAACATCCATTCATCCATCCATCCATCCATTACAAAACCCAGAGCATTGTCGCATTCGGCCGGTGGGCATGACCATGATGCAACGTGTAAAATTCTTCGTTGTTCTTCTCGTTCATCTTAGTAAACGTGGCAACCCATGTTTTACATGAAACAGCGTACTTATTCTGGTGCTTCTATGCCCGAAAGCTTGTTTAGAGTCCTTACGTATGATGCGTTTGAGGCTGTTTGGGGATTTTGAAGTAAACTCTGGCCCCATGAGTCAAGAACAAGTTCAGCAGTTCAGTGAAATGTTCCGCATAATACAAGACGTTGAAGCACGCTCTTGAATGTTCGAGGAAGGACAAATAAGTGTGTTTTCCTCCTATGCCTAACTAAAAGCAGGTCATGAGTGGCTCAATAACACGGTTACAAATCTTATTAAAAAAGTCACGATTGCAGACTCGAGAAGAGCCGGTTTTGATGAAATGCAGCGTAAGCTGGTTGTGGCACACCAAATAATTTAACGAATCGAGATAGTAGCAAAGTTGATAGGCCGAGAAGAGGTAACTTGATTTTTCACAGTTTCAAAGGCAGCGTTCAAACATTATGGTCTTAGTCGAAAGTAAGGTTGACTTTTGGGCTAGTTGGTAGACTAACATATTGAATGTATTTAGCGCACAAGGTAGAAAGAGAAGAACAGGACAGAAAAGAGCGCTACTCACAACTACGTTTACTGACAAGAAAAGAAAGAGAAAGAAAAGAGAAACCCAAATAATCCTCCGCGGACTCGTGCATCTACCACCAGCCCCGTGGATGATAGTGGGTCGTTTATCCAGGCTCGTGTGGGCCATTCATTCTTAGTTGAAAGAATTCCCGTTCCTTGCTTGACAGCGTTACAGACTCCACACTAATACAATTCCTGTTCCCACGGAGGATGTAGAAGGCCTCCAGTACATCACAGGTCAATATTCGGCGAGACCAGCATCTTCGGGGAAGAACCAAGACAAATTGACCCGCGAGGTACTGGAGGCCTTCTACATCCTCCGCGGGAACAGGAATTGTATTAGTGTGGAATCTGTAACGCCGTCAAGCAAGGAACGGAATTCCTTGAAGAAGCAATGAATGGCCCACACAAGCCTAGATAAACGAGCCTCTATCATTCACGGGGCTGGTGGTAGATGCACGAGTCTGTGACGGATTATTTTGGTTTTTTTCTTTTTCTTTCTCTTTCTTTTCTTGTCAGTTAACGTAGTTGTGAGTAGCGTTCTTTTCTGTCCTGTTCTTCTCTCTACCTTGTGCGCTGAATACCTTTAATATGTTAGTCGGAAGATAGGTTTATGTGTGCCTCATCAGATATTTTTGACATAGACGTGTCGCATAAAGAATTAGCGCGTTCAAACAGATTAGGCTTCTTTCTTGGTGAAAAGTATCCCACTATAATTGTGAAATTTTAACCTTCCAAAATGAGTCAAAGGATCATTGCATGCCATCTGAGACTGAAAAAAAAAACCAATTTCTATTGCCGAAAATTTTTACCTTGAAACGCGGGTAGTAAGAAAACGCCTTCTCAAATATGTAAAAAGACAGTGAACGGTTTTCAAACTTCTCTACAATAAGCTCTTTTACACCGGTAAATGCTACGCGTACAATCCAAGAGATTACATCATTTAAAGCTGCCCTCTGCATGTGTTTAACGGGCCCACAATGGGGCACAGTCAGCGGCTGATGCAGCCTCGGCTGCGTCAGAGGCTCCCTAACACTCGCTGAGGGGAGATGAACGTACTGATATCGATTTTAACTTTTTATTTTGTATTTTTAGTAATGTTAGAAGTTGGATTCGCAAGCGTGATCATTTATTCTCCGTCATTTACTTATGTAAGGCGTATTCAGTAGAGTTAACAGAAACGTGTCTTTCAGCAAAGATTAGTAATAACCAACTCTTTCATCGCCAAAAACGATTCTACATTTATAGAAATCATAGGAGACACGCAAATGGTCGTTCACACATTTGCGTATTTTCATGTGCCCTTGAAATTGTTTTGGTGTCATTCCTTAAATTGCACAAAATGGATATTTGGTGGATGTAACCGGACACCAACAAACACCAACAAAATGTTGTACATTTGCTAATGATTTGCCCGATTTCATCAACCAGATTATAGTACGTGTTCCTCGTTCACCTATAAAGGATAAAAGACTTTAATTACCCAAATATTATATGATCTGTTGTATGTCCCTCCGTTATTTTCGTTTCCACTGAAGCTTGTGGGTTTACAAAATTTTGTTCAGATTCAAACTTTGTAAAGTTGGTCACATTCCCGACTACAGTAGCATCCTCGTCATTTATACTAAACCTTACACTTACAACTCACCCCGACCCTATTTCTTCAGTATCGTACTAGCCTCGTTTCAGTGATTATTCTGTACTTTATTTTACACTTCACGCGTTTCAAACCTCATCATTATTTACTTTAAAATAAATCTGAGATTACAGTTGGGCCTATTTCGTTTCAATTAACCGTGAGTTCTGTAAATTTCTGAACGGTTGTCTGGAAAGGATTTTTCATCGTTCTGTGAAGAGTTATTGGACCATGTTCAAAACTATCATTTCTTTTCTCACAAACAAACAGACACCGCACGAAGAGGTTCTAAAGCATGCGTACACACTCTGGTACAATACATCTCTGAAAAAGGCTATCCAACAGAAAAAAGTGTGTTTCGAACGGAAAATATGAATTCTTCAAACGCTCGCTGGGATGTATACTCTTCGATCACTTAAAAATTCAATTCGGTTAAATTGCGAAATATTTACTTCTAAATCACACACTTCCCTCAATGCTACATAAAACCCAAACAGCTTGGGAACACTATAATTAGTAGTTATTATCGTGTTATATATCTTATCTTGTCGGATGGACAAGCGACAGCTGATACAGATTGTGCCTCCGCGGTTAATGAGTTGAGTTGAGTTGAGAATGCGTCTTTATTTAATGCCATACATAGCTGCTCTTGCTTTAAAACATCCGCAACGGCACAAAATAAAACAAAAAAAAACACAGTAGCGTTAGAGAGCGGCCGACGAACGTTTCACTATAAGGCGCTGCAAAACGTCGCCAAACGCTCCAAACCGCGACCGTGCGAGGTAATTTTTTTGCTAATTCATTTTTTGTACAGAGTGGGAAAAGAGTGTCTTTATTATCCTTAAACGATCATCTACCAATGAACTTTGTTGTTATTGATGTTATTCGTGTTTCCGACATAATAGATGGTGTTAAGATTTCCTCATCTTCCGGTGTTGACGATCTTGACTCCAAATTACAAAAAAAAGTGTTTTATCATTTTATATAATCTATTTTCACAGTCACATGGAACTGGTATAGTGCCCAATGACAAGAAGATCGGGAAGGTGGTTCTGTTGTGTTAATCTGGTGACAAACATGGCCCATTTAACTACCGTCCTATTTTATTAACCAGTGTTTCTTGCAAATGTTTTTCACCACATCATCTGAACTAATTTAGCAAACTTTCTTGAATCTAACAATTTGTTTACGGCAGTCCAACACAGGTTCAGAACATCATTAATATGTAAAACCCAACTTGTGTCATTCATCCGTGATCTTCATCGTTACCTGGACCGTGAATCACAGACTGATTACGTTTTTGTTTCAACGGGATTTGATAAAGTTTCCCATTTGCTACAAATCCACAAGCTTCGCGCCTTAAACATTGACCCTCATGTACTATATTCTATAGTTGAATTTTTAATGAATTCTTTGCAGTTTGCCATTATCAAGAATAACAATTCCTCCTTCACGTCTGTTGATTCTGGAGTGCCCCGAGGCTCAGTAATTGGTGCCATGTTATTCCACATTTACATTAACCATCTAGTAGCTTACATTTCCTCATCAGTGTGCCTGTTCGGCGATGACTGTTTTATACCCCAACATAACCCACCAGTCTGACACTTCTCAACTACCACAGGACTTTAAAATAATAGCCCACAGGTGCTATTCTGGGCTAAAGTAATTAAATACTAATAAATTAAGTCAATGTGTGTATCACGCAGTGAATGTGTCTGTCCTACTTATTAAGTAAACAATGGCACTCTAGCATCTGTTGCAGTTTATAAAAGTCTTGGCTTCCATATAAGTTCCAATCTTTCTTGGATTACCCATTTTGAGTAGTTTGCAAGCAATGTTGAGTGCATGCTGCGCTATTTAAAATGCAAGGTTTTCAATCTTCTTTATCGCTAAAACTGAAATATTTTTTCGAGTGTCTAGTTCGGTCAAATTAGGATATGCATCATCAGTATGGGATTCCGGTCATCAAAATCTTGCCAATGCATTAGAAGTCATCCAAAACCGAGCAGCTCGATTTCTCTTGTCAAACAATCACCATAGAGTCCACGCCACTAACATGAAACAGCCTTTTCATTACCTATCTTATCTTCCCGCCGTAAACACGTTCGTCTCTGTTTCAAAAGATTTGCCATCAGAACGCATTACTACGCCATAAATGTATACTTGAGCCATTTTATCCCTCGGCTCGCCTTGACCATATTCATCAGTTTGGTATACCAAAGTATAATAGAAACACTTTCAACGTCTCATTCTTACCTCGGACATCAAAAGACTGGAATCACCTTTCCGCTTCAGTAGCGTCAATTACTGATATATCAGTTTTAAAAGAACTTTTACTAACCATACCCTTTGATGATTTAATTGCATATTATTTTTTAATCGTTCAATGTCCTCTGCAATGTACCTTTTACCTTGAGTGTAAATAAATAAATAGGTAAATAAGTATAATGCCACCTGAGTTGGTGCGTAATTTGCGCCAATTAAATTGCCCCCAAGGACTCCCGGAAAAGTTAGAGTTGCATGACAGCACTCATTATCACATTAATATGTGACGTCACATCACCTGATGTTACGTGACGCAGTAGGAGGCTTCACGCCACGGTGCCAAGTCGTGGTTTCGCGTCGTGCCATCACGTCACGTTACCTGAATTTGTGTGACAAAAATATGCCGCAAAAGTTATTGGAAAAATGCATGGATGAACGGACGGACGGACGGAAAAGTTTGAAGAATTAGGTGGGTCTGTTAAGAGCCTTCCATGGTTTTAAACAAAATATTCGGTATGTGTCCTGTGTTCCTGAATACTTTTTTTGTTTTTAGAGCTTCGTTTCTGTTTTTTGTTAGGCGCCCTAACAAGAGACAAGGGCCACGTCAGACGCTTCTTAATCTTATTGCGCTAGCCCTTCAAATGTTCTGCGGTGAAATTAAGAAGGTGCAAATGCACTTCAACAAAACAATTTGTCTTATCACTCTATTATCTTGGTGTTTTGGACCAATGGCTATTCACTATCGCTTGCTCTACTCGAGACGCAAGAACACTCCAACGTATGACACAAAGGGTTATGAAGATGCATTCTTGGTACTGGCCTTGATTTTCAGAGACTCGTCTGTCTCGTACGCGTAGACGTAGGTCGGATGTTCCACAAAATGGCAGATGTCGGGAGGAGATACGACAGTCTTGTGGAGGGGTCGTGCAGACTTCTGGAACGCTTCCTCGAAGCACGTCTAGAAATAAAGATCCTTAGCAATCTTTAATAGCGTAAAATGGCACGGGCGAATCAGCAGAAGTGCGGGATCCCTAAGGGTTTCCTATTTTCGCTTTCGGCAGACGGTACCAAAAAATGATGAATTTGCTTTACAAGTAAGAAGTCTAGTAATCGTGTTTAGGTTTTAAGTACTCACCTCCTCGAAACTTGTATACGTCCATCCTGTGCCGCATTTTTGATACAAAAACGCGAATCGTTTAGGTGAACTGGCTGTATTTATTGCGTAATGTATGGCCTGCAGATTCAGTGAGAGCACAAACGTGGAGCTGGCATTCGATACATTTAACATCCGGTGCAAGCTATCAATCTGAAGAAAAAAGTTGGATTTACCACTTAGTAATCGTGGTTTTCAAACTTCATTTGATTAGGGGTTGCGTCAGCGAACATATATTAATCATGGGAGGAATAAGTAAAGACCGCGTGCACGGTGCTTATGCTCTACGAGTTTGGCGTCGTTTTCAACACGCAGACAATCTAGAAGCCGGAAACGTTATTCACGTATTATAATGTGGTGCCTAGGTCATATATATTGCGATTTAACAAAAAAGCAAGTTTAACAATATTTGCAGTTAGATAACAGCACGTGGCACGCGCACTACGCATGTTTAAGTGCCAGTAAAGGAATTAAAACCCCTCCACACCTTGCGATCTTTGGTCAACTGAATACAATCGTGGGTTAAAAAAAGAAACCTAATTTCGCTTACAAAAAAAAGGGAAAAGAAAAAAGATAAAGGCGAGTGGCATCGGTTTAGGAACTTGCGCTCTGCGACATTATACAGCTCTTTTTGCGGGTGGGTGACCGTCTCCTCCCGCAGCGTTCTTGGGAACTTGATCCCACACCGCCGTTGCTGCACCACAACCAGGCTACGATGTTTGCGGAGTACTCGTCGCGTTAGGGGCAACGATGGCGCTGGCTGTTTCGTGTGCTGAAACGCACTCTGAAACCCTGCTACACCAGGGCAAGAACGGTGCATACTACGGCACACCTCAAGGAACATGCTCGTATATTGCTGCGTTGGCACAGTTAGGACATGTGTCCGTCGCGCTGACCCCCAGCGCAATATCGTACCATTAGTTGGCAGTATGTTCCAAACGAACTTCTTGCCAGTGTCGGCACCTCGAAGTTGCAGGGCAATAACCACGATTTTACTGTGGCACCCTTGCACATCGCGCCAGGTGCTGGGGAGACAGCTCAGCTGCAGAAAGTGCTTCACAAGCTATCGATATGGGCGATTGAATTCCGGTATCGTCGGTTGACCTTCGAGGTACCGGGCTTTGCATGGTGACGACCGAGGCGTAGCGGGGCGGGGGTTTCTTCGGAAGACACAAATTTTCGAGCTCCTGGTGGACGAGGGTACAGCGTACATGTTCCGAACGCCACAAAACAAGAATGCGCCCTGCAGAGTCACCACCCTCGAGAATGTTGAAAACAAACCTCAAAGTCAGAAGCCGCGAGAAAGTAGCCAGGCACTCCACGCTCTAGCTTCCTTCTGAACGCGGCAGGCTAGCCCAGGAGGGCCAACAGTTCTCTTTCTCAAAAAAAGTTAGGTAAAAAAGCTACGTTCTTTAGAAATACTGCCAAGAATGAAGGCGACAAGACAATGAAGATTTGACTGAAAATAAAGAAAAATGGTTCAAAGGCGCGCGTTAGATTCATCTATGGAAAATTTAAAAAAATTAGACTCTCCATCACACCTTATGAAAACGTATGGCATAGCTACACTTGAGCTGCGTAGGAAGCTCTCCAGACTAAAATTTTTATTTCATATGGTACAAAACAATGTACGGCTTGGCACACATAATCACCTCATCCCGTTAATGACACGACCTACGAGGCACCATAATAAATATTCATTAACACCAATCTTTGCACGCACTAATCGTTTCAAATTTTCGTTCTTTCCCCGCACCATCTCGGAATGGAACTCTCTTCCTTCTATCGTTTTTGAGGCTGCCAATTTTTGTGATGCCATTGATAGTTATTTTTCTTAGATGTGATTACTTTCTGTGTATAAAAACCTTGCATGTTAGTATTTTGCACGTCACTCTCTTGTATTGTATTTACTGATATATGCCTCGAATATGTATATCGATGTGTTTTATTTTTGGTTTTGTGGTTCCCCTTAGGGCCACTGCCTTTGGGGAGTAGCACGTTCGCGGCGAGACGTTCTACCGCGAAGCGGGTTTTACTCGCGTGGCATGCTGCTCGTCGAGCGCAGTGAGACACCAGTCACGTTGGTAACGGTGATAAACTCTCTTGATTTACAATGCAAAACAAATAACAAAAGACAGCGGCTATCGGCTGGTGAACGCCGTCGGCGTGGAGGTCGCCCACGGCCGAACGGTCGTTCACAAAGGTACAAAGGACGGGGTAAACGCTCACCGGTGCGCCGGACGGTTCCCCGTTGTTGCCGCCACCGAAATCCCAGGAAGAAGAGGCCAGGATCACGCTGTCCGTTAGTTTTAAGATAACAGCGGGGGCGAAGCGGCCAATCAAGGAGCGACACGTCGATCTCCTTTCTGCGGGGGTTCGTTACGGAAATCGCCCCAAAGGGGGAGAGGAGAAAGCCACTGGATGGATGGATGAATACGGCTGAGCCCTTTGGATCGGGCGGTAGCTTACGCCACCTAGCCAATTTGTCTTACCATTTAAGCTTAGAATATTTAAATGTGAAAACTATATACACTCCGCACTGAACAGAAAGTGAGGCTATAAAACCCCCTTGCCATCAGTTAATAAGAAAATACCTAGTTTTCTCGTGCTTTCTGCCACCATTCACTTAATCTTTGCTTGGTAATCTCTACTGTCTTGTAATCCACTTTTCCTTCGCTGTCTCTAAAACCCAATGACTTTATTAAATCTATGTTGTCTTCGGTAGGCATAGGGTGAAGCCCTTTACATTAGAGTATCAAGTGCTCAGCCGTCTCGTCCACCTCTCCACAAGCAGCGCACACTGTATCCATTTCCTGGTACTTCGCTCTGTATGTTCTGGTTCGCAAAACACCTGTCCTTGCCTCAAACAACAATGAGCTTCCCCTAGAATTATCATAAATGCTTTCTTTGGCAATAACTGTTTTGTTTAATCTATAGCTTTCCAGAGCCCTCTTTGTCTGCATTCCCTCTAGCCACCGATCTCTTTCTGTGGCCTTAACTTTCTTCTTAACGGAGACCTGCTCTTCCGTAACCCCACTATAGCCTAAAAACTTTCCTCTTAATTTCCTAGTGCGCTGTCTCCACTTTGTGTCTATACTCCTCATGTATAAAAAGCTGAAAACCTTTCGTGCCCATTGCTCCCCATCCATTTGCCTCAACCGATCCTCAAATTCTATCTTGCTCGCAGCTTCCCTGCCCTCAAATGACGCCCATCCCATGTCTCCTTGCACTCCCTGGTTTGGCGTTTTGCAAAG